>VKKT01001721.1:179258-197895 GCA_008038995.1 Haliotis laevigata | reverse complement strand
TGTAATGAAATCATATTTCTTATCACAAGATTGTCCTTGGCAGGTAAGTATGCCTGTGAAACAATTCTTCAGTTCTTCAAAACACAGGTAATTCCTTGAAACACAGTTCACCAATTCTTTAACAAACATGTACTGTCCTTTCCACATGAATCATCTCAAAGAAATCACAAGAGAAAAGATAGGATCACTGAAATAAATAATTAGAACCTCTTAGAAAAATGTCAAGAAAATCAAGATCTGCTCCCAAAGAGTTCTATGCCAGCTGGTTGCCACTGCCATGTGCCATAGCTTGGATAGAGGAACCAGCAGCGCCACTCTGGCCAAACTGCTGCTGAAACCGCCTACCCTCAGCAGATTGTAGCACGGCCATTGCCTCCCAGCCCGTAGCAATGAATTTGTCCAGTTGAGGCCCGAATGTAGGGATATCTTGGTAGGTTGGCCAGTGTGCATTATGGTGAGTGGCAAGTGCCTGCTGTAACACAGTTATGCGCTCCTTAAGAGCTGCATTTTCTGTCTGGAGATCTGACATGGATGACAAATTTGAGGATGCATATGAACTAGGAACATTTTCTGTCTGGAGATCTGACATGGATGATATATTTGAAGATGCACATGAACGAGGAATAGATATACGTGGTGTTTCACGCAGATTTTCAGGAACAGCATCTGTCTTTGGGACAGACATGGCAGAGCCAGAAGTTGAGACTTTCCCTGATCTCTTCTTCCCACCCCCTCTCTTTCCCCGGGGTCGCCATGTCTGCCAGGACAAACAGTAAACCCCGGGGTCAACAAAATGTTCATTTTGCTCCTCCGTAACAGTCACATTTGTGCAAAGTTGATCAACATTGGCAGTAATAACATGTGAATTCAAATGCTTGTGAGCAATATGGTACTTTAAACATTTCAGAGAGGACCGAGCGTCGTTACATTTCTGGATGGGGCAAGCGAATAATTTATGCACCCTGTGTTGTGTCTGCGACCAATGCTCTTCAAATTCCCGTCTGGATGGAAAGGTCTTAGTGTCTGGGCAGACAGGGCCGTCCATGTTTGGAATATACTTGATGTATTTAATTCCTGGTGCCCCCTCTTTGACTTCTGTTTGCTCTGTTCCTAATTGCATCAACTTGTTTTCATCAACTTCTAGGTTCTGTTCGTCAGCCATAGTTGCGACTGCAAATATGAAGTAAGTAGCACTGACATATGTTGCAACTTCCACAGAGGTTATTTCCTTTCTTTATTCTAGATAATACATCCAGGAAACATGATCTATCATCAACTTCCTCAATCAGAACTAGAGTGAAATCCAGACAAATCAACATATCCTGTAAATAGTGTTGAAAGCTTACAAGCCCAATTTTTTAAAATATTGCCACTTGAAAGATATGCTGCTTAACATTCAGCTCAAATTTCATTCTAGAACATATTCTTTATTTCATTTTGATCTGTTGCATCCACAATATTCACATGGTCATCAAACATAAATAAAGGTCTACTAATATATACGGAAGCAAGTAAAGTATTGTTTTCAGGTTCATTGGAATAACAGTAGAGGTTCTTCCCAGGACTGTATAGCCACACTGATTGTCGAAGCTTGTCAAAACTTCTTACTTCCCACGCTGTACCTATTCTTTTGTATTTTGGAAAATGTTAAAGGCTGTGAAGGGGGGACTCAAAGGCATGTTCAAACCTCTCCCTGAGTTTCAAAACATACTTGTCTTGCTTCTGAGCATTTCCATTAGGGATCAGTTGGATCGAGAACTGTACTTCCTTACTGATTTTAAACTTCTTTGGTGCAAGCCCAGTAGACTCATACCTAGAAGATCTGTAAGTTACAAAGACATAGGCAACTATGCTCCATGACTTGTATCCCATCTGCATCTTTGCAGAGCATGACACTCAAGTTTGAAACGAAGAGCTGTTGTTCTTATTTCCACAATGAACAGCAACTTACTTAGTTCTTGGAGGAGAGTAGCCTCATATTGTCTGCCCTGGGCACTGCATTAGTGCAGGTGTACCAAAGCAACAACCCAACTCTTCCACAATATTCCCGGCTAATGTTCTAGCCTCAATATTTGGAACAGTATAACTCCACTTGGTAAAGGCATCTGTAAGCACCAAATGAACTTGCTACCAGACTATACGATTGGTCCCTTAATGTTAGTAGTAGCTCCAAAGGCAAGCCAGTTATATTACTTGTGTCATGGATGCTCTCCCTTTATGGGTTGTTTCCGAGCTGAACACTTGTCATGTCTAGTAGTGTTGGCTAATGTCTCTATATGTCAAACAACAAAACTATTTGAATTTTTTTTAACGCTTTCTGTTCCCCAGGTGACCTAAAGGAGAATCATGATTTATGGATGAGGATTTTGGCGATGTTTACTAGTGGGCATGACAATAAGCCAGTGACATCTTTTTTTTTTGTTCTCCTATCAAACCCCTTGTCAAACAAACAACTGATTATATTGTCCCCACAGAGCCTTACAAACACTTGAAGTGACAGACACCTCTTTTCACTGTGGTCTGATAATATTTGCTCTGGCTTTGTAGATGAATGCATTTCATCATCGGCTCAATAAATATTTTTATGTTCATCTGGAGATAATTGTTCATAATGACCATCACACTCCCCAAAGGCTTGGATACGAACCAAGGCCAACGCATTGTTTGCTGCAAGGTCCATCGTCTCGTCCGCACTGAGGACATGGTACACAAGCTGGGCAACATGATGTCCAAGTACATGTGGTTGCCAATAATTGCAAGCATTGACCACTGAAAGAGGTTTACGTCAGGTACCTGCTGCAGAAAGAGAGATATCCCAGAAATACTTCCCGAAATTGCATTTGTGTAAAGACTGTACCTAGTCTTTCACCAGAAGCATAAGTGTCAGGAATAACTTGGCCTTTTGGTTACGAAACACCAAGCATCAAAGCAGAAGCAAAGGCCTTTTTTATGCTCAGAAAAGCTTCACCACTCCACTGAAACCCAACTCAGTCTTGTTGAGGGTCTTGTGTTCTTCGAAATCCTTACGATGAGTGAGTTTTACGCCACACTAACAATATTCCAGCTATATGATGGTGGTCTGTAAATAATCGAGTCTGGACCAGACAATCCAGGGATCAACAGCATGAACATCGATCTACGCAATTGGAAATCTTTACAACAAAACACTTGTAGTAGTTTGCACACCTAAAAATTCTTTGCGACATTCTGATGCAGCCCATTCCTTTACCGTTTTTGCTGAAATCAAATGCCATAAGTTCATTATGGTCTGAAACAAGTGTCTTTTTTTTAGGCTTCAGCCACAACCCAATCTCTCAACAGTCTTTGGCAAGGCTGTCAAGCATTATTGAGCCTATTCTCGACAATTCTCTCCAGCAAATCAAAATGTTCTTTCCTTCCTGCAGGTTGTGGAAAAACAGTTGCTCTTGGAGATTGATGAGTGGTCTAACAATTGGGTCAGCCCAACAAACTCACACTCCTTGTAGCATGCAAACACTCCTGTCAAGGAGTTGGAGACAAAGATATTTGTCTACTGCTGAAAACCAAAAGAATAATTACTATGCACAAAGGCAGAGCCAATAATGCTGCAAAGTAATTATTGCTTTTGGAATGAATGATCAAACAACTGTAGAGTCACTTTCAGAAAACATACATGTAGCAGAAGATGACAAAAGACAAAGCCGCGAAAACACAATCAAACAACAAATGTAAGATGTGACAATAAACTGGAAGGATGTAATCTCCCAAATGACATATCCAGGGAGGTGTGTATGTATGTATTTGGGAGTTATTATATTCATGGATTTAAAGCAGAAAAAGATTGGAATGAACAACACAACTTTTAATGACGAAAGTCTAAGATCTTGTGACTGTTTGAGGTGATCACTGGGGCTAACCATAACTGTTAAATATCAAGATAATTAGATGATACACTGTATTGATCTTATAACTACAAGGTAGATAGTGTGTACATACCGTGCATGTAATAATAGATAATCACATCTTGAACAGTTAAAAAGAACAATATGCTTCCGAGAACATGCAAAACTGAAAGTTTCGATCATTCATTAACGAGGTTGACTGTAACAGTCACACACTGACTCTCCGTCTTCATCATGTGAGTTAAAAGTGATGTAATCTTGAGTCAACAATAATGCACTAGTTGAGAAGCTACAAAAGAGGCACACAATCCTCATCTGAGTTGACTCTTATGACAAGCACTGGGGTACTGGCAACCTACCCTGCCTTGAACCTGAATCATCTTAGATTTGTTTCTGAAAAACTTGAGAAATGGCATCTTCAAATAGTCTCAAATATATTGTCTCTAACCACAAGTTAAATTTATTCAGGAAAATTGTGTGGTTTGTCAAGTTTACTATTGGTCTCAAATCCGAGTTGGTTCAGATTATTGAACATGACTGGTTGTTCGCCAGGCTCCAAAAAACACCAGCAGCAGCAGCTATTAATGAAAACCAATCAAGCCAGATCCACTTACTTGCCAACATCGACCTGAAAACCATTTTCCCATCCTCATCACTATCTTCATCTTCGTCTTCATCCCCATTCAAAGTTCTGATCTCTTCTCTTAGTTTCTAAAAATTGACAAAACATTTCATATATCACATAAGCAATGAATTTGATTTGGACGGAACATTCATTCAGCAATGCCATCAGTGCTATGGTTGAAGCCAATAGATAATCTGAATTCGAACCCACACTCTGAGAGTGAGGAACCTAATTGCCAGCACACAAGGTCAGTGATCAAACCTATCAGACACTTCGGCTTACACAAAAATGGAAGTCTATATCACAAGGCTGAGCAGGTTAGATCGTTGACTTTGCTGGCAATGAGGTACCTACAAGATTATAGCTTCCAAACACGAAACAAATTCCACCAAAATGCACTTGAATTGTGAAAGTGCAATCTCAAATATAACGTTTGTTACATATACTTTAACATGTTCATTTAGTCCCAAAGTTAGTGCATGTGTTCTTTCAATTTTGTTCTGTTAACATTTCAAGCTATATCCATTCACAAAAAAGTACTAGCTAATGTAGCAGCTCTTCACCTTCAGTTTTTCTTCAGCAATTTCCTGAGGCTCTTCCTTAATTTCCTTCTCTTCTTTCTTTGGACTGTCTGGATTTTCCTCTTTCTCCTTCAGGCTTTCCTTCTTCAGCTGTTTGGCAATACGTTTACTGTGACTAGATTTCTTGACTTTAAACACTTCAGTGTCACCTGGAAATGTCAATTTTAAAACATTTTCTAAAAGTGATTATGTATGTAATATCACATTAATAGGGTTGTAACAAATCTATTATGAGGCAAATATGACATATCATGAACATTATGTTATGAATTAACTATAATGAATCAGCTGTTGATGTATTGTTCAATATATTTAGTGAAATATTAACAGAATAATTTATTTGACTTGTTTTGACCATAGTTCATATGACATAACAATAACAAGATAACCACATTCATTACTGTCAAACTGGATCTATAAAAGTGTTCATTATTAATATTATCGTGCCTGGCTTGGACATATTCGATTTTACACATCTTGCTTTTATTAATAAGACCAAAACAGAGGCCCAGATAAGCTGCGTATCTGGGTAAAATATGCATAGAAAATTTCCAATTACGCATTGAAAAATAATTGTTGCGCACAAATTATGCAATTCAAATGTTAGATACACAAATAGTTTAAAACAAATGCGTACGGAATATATTGATAGAAATCGCTTGCGTAATAAAAAAGACATCAATTGCTATCAAGTTGTACTGTTAGTATAGGACTAGTGTTGTACTGTCAGTATTGGATAAGTGATTTTTTTATGAAATCATTTCCATTATATTTAAGTTGGTTGTGATTAGGTATGATATAAGGCAGGACATTCCTGCTTAGTAAACTTACTCAATGACATAATACTTAGGTGAGTAAAATGACTGAAATATGCACATATTTGAAAGCAGTTGGTAACGGAAAATGAAATACACACTCAACATTCATAATACCCACTCCAAAAAATTACAGTGGGTACAGTACCCACATGATCTAAATCTTATCTGGAGCTCTGCCAAAAAAACCCACTCATTAGAAGAAAATCAATGAATATTCAATTCTAGTTATCCTGAATAACAAATAGAAATCATGAAGGATATGGGGTAAGAGTTCTTCCCGTAACCCCCGCTTGAAATGTATTCTACTTATTATGATTATTTCGAGGTTTTAGGGTTAGGTTTAGGTTTTTAGGATTTGCGTTTGTTTTAGAGTTAGTGTTAAGGCTTTTTGATAAAAACCATTTGTTCTTAGGCATAGAATGATAAAAATGAAACGGGGGTTACAGTACTAAACCTACAGTGAGAACAGCAAAATTCAACTTCTTTGGCAGGCATTTGGGGAGTACTGCACTTTTTTAGATTAATTAGCGCTGCTGGGTTTCCCTAAAACTAACCCTAAGGGACGTTTTAGGGTGCCTAACCCTAAGGATAGTAAAGGGTGCCTAACCCTAACCCTAAGGATCGTAAAGAGTGCCATACCCTAACCCTAAGGATCGTAGAGGGAGCAGCGAGGGAATTTGAACCACTAGGAAAGAATAACAATATTCGGATTGGCTCTTATTGTTAGAAAGAAGTTATTCATTCTTAACTTATTGCTGTCCTTCATTAACGAAATTCAAACGGATATTGGCGGATCTGCGCTGAGGGATCATTATTCCACAAAATAATAATCCCACAGAGTTTATTTACAAGTACATAGGCCGTACCATCTTCCTCTGTGTCAAAACTGAGCGGTTTGACTTTCGAAGGGTCTAATTCTTTATCACGTTTCTTTTTCTTCATTTTCTTTAACTCCGGAATTGGTGGTGGTGGCGGCGGCAGTGGCGGCGGTGCACGCAAAATGTCTGGACAATCATCGTCAATGTCCATATAATTTCCATTTTCTTCATTATCAACCTCTGAGAGTTTATTTTCGTTTTCCTGATCAGAATCACTGTCTGTAACAACTTTTCTTCGGAAATTACGTTTAGGCTTCTTGAACATTGTCGCCATTTGCAAATCGTATGCCGAATTTTATAACCTGCGAAAGAGATGTTCATGCAAGCTCTGATACAAAAACAGGCCCACGAAAGCTCTTTGCACGACCGGCTACGCTTATCGAACCGTATTATGAACAGTTTTATCGCTGTATGGAGCTATGTAAGCGCGCGTTGCCTGCAAGCTCTGCATCAGCGTGTGACCTTCAAATTATGAAATACAGGAATAAACTACCACTGTAATGAGCTTGACTGCCTGCGCTGCAAGGGAAATAACTGCGCGTAAGGCAGAATATTATCAATGTTTTGCCATCTCCGCATAAATGCTGTAAAACTGAATGATAGGAAATAAAAATAAACCCCGAATTTTGTTTATGTATTCGTCTTTCCAATGCACTTATATTTGAGCAGATTATTTGAGAAACGGTGTGATTTCGCTTCGGCTTCCCTGGAGTTATAATCAATAAAACGTATTACAATCGAATAAACAGATAGTGTATATTTTACAAATTAATACACAACAATGGTAGATATAAAAATCACTACATTTTATTTGAATCAAGTTTAATGTAAATGACATGAAAATATATGTTTACTTGTTACCGTTCTCTCTTGGAAGCGTATTAAAAATATGTACTGTTATTGTTAGTTGGGCTAATAGTATTGACATCGCCCATGTTTACGTTTTTAACATGGATGTTTGACAGAGATGTTTGGCTTGAGCAAACTCTGCTCTAATAGGCAATACAAATGTATTTTACTTTGACTAAATAACCGGGAGTGTTGAGCGGCGAAATGGAATCCCCTCCTACCTTTGTAGAAGAGATCGAGTTCCACGAACTGACATTTCACGAGGTGCGAAATATGTTCTTCCTAGTTTTTAGCCTAAACGACAAAAGTTTGCAACTGCAAGACAGGAATGTCTAAAGAGTAGGTTTAATCCGATATCAGAGGGCCGTGACATGTACATGCGATGCACTGTTACAGATGTTAAGTAGTTCCATGTTCCTCTTTTTCTCTGATTAACAAGACCTTTAAATCAGGACACACCCTTTTAGTTCTCATTTGAATAGGAACTTCTCATCTGCAACAATATTTACTGTTGCGTGTCTGAAGTTTGACATGTATGTTAGACACATATATGGATACAGTTAACTGACAAGCAAGTAACAATTGCAAATTCATCACAGACAAATTTGTATAATGTTTGGATGCAATGTTTACCATTATGTTTTATGTAAAACATGTGTTTTGGAAATGTATTGTTATTATCTAAGTGATACCGTCATTGATATTGTACAAGGCATGCAGGGTTGGTCACTTACTTTGAACGTTAATTGTTTGGGGGGGCATTCACATTGTACAGGCTTCTCCATATAGATCATCCCCCCAGCCATAAATTATGAACGGTCCCTTATTATTCTGAAGTAAGTTCAGACTTACCTAATGCAAGCCTTTCAGTGTGCTTTTCATTTTGTTTTGCATAATAATAGAGGTACTAAAATACTGTCGGAAATAGAAAAAAACGTTTTTTCACATTTATCTCTACAATTTATGTAGTTGATATGTGAAAGTGTGAAATATCTGTTTAATTAAGTTCGGCCTAACTACAGTCTCAGTGGCAGGGAGATAGAAAATGTAAAATAAGGACTTTACTGAGGAGAGATTAGTGCAGAAATGAGCAATGCGTTTTTTTTCTAAGTCCAAAGCAAATTATTTGGAACAAACCATGGCTTTATGCAAATTAGTGGGTGATGATATTGTATTACAAAGGACACTTTTTAAATGCCCATTTTGAAATTAGACTTATCTTCATTTTAAACGATAGCTGACGTAAAAAATAATAACATTCATGCTGAAACTATTAAGGATGTTGCTACCATGGAGTCTCACTGTCACTATAAAAAGAACAGATAGGAGTGGTTGTCTCAAAAGCAAAACCAGGATGGGTGTTGCAGACAATGGTTGGGGTCGGGCTGGGGGATAGAGATATCAGCTAAACTAAGATTATCCTTTAGGGGAATTCAACTGGGAGGCAAACGGCATGTCATAGCAATTTACAAATAATATCCAGTCCTGTCGATCTTCGGGTGGGCATGCCACCTATATATTTTGAGACATTTAATATGATGCTTTTCTATGGTTATCAGGTATCAATGACTATCATACTCTTTTTACATTCTCAACATAAACTTTATGAAAGAAAGACACGTAAGATGTTAATCAATAGATGAGACATATTCAACGCACATGAAAAAGCACAAAATATCTTTGAGATGACCCTTTGTGCCTGTAGGCAGCATATGCATTTCATGCCAGGTGAGTCAATGGTCTGTCGTCATACCTGGCTGAGCGACCTAATTGCCATCTGTAGTCTGATCCATTGTTTTCAGCAGCTATTTTTTTCTAAGTTTTACCTGATTTTACGAGTGAACATGCTTTTCTGGATATCCTCTTACGCATCCCTCTGAACGCCGACTTAGGCCGATGTGGGTTATTTTGACATATGCTATTTGCAGTTGTGTAAGTTTTACTACAACATTACTTTACTACAACTACAACAGTGACATGCATGATAACATAGTGTCCCATATCAAATTGACTTTATCGCCAGCTTGATATTTGGTGACAGCACATAAAGGAGAAATGGCATATAGTTTGACTTACATGATTTGAAACAGCTTTTTGCACTGTATTTTGTATTAAGGCTAACTGTTTATATTTGAGTGGAGAGTGAACTTAATTTTCATGAACATTTTCAGACCGTTAGAATTCAGTGTAATGTATTATCAAAACTTAAAAACATTCTATGGTGCAGTGTGTGAAATCATCTCCAAATACTGCTGGGGAGCTTCTTGGCTGTAAACAAGCTGGCCTGTTTCAAATCTCACAAGGTTATATATGCAACAAAATATCTTTTTCAGACATTTTTTTCTGCAAAGGTATAAATGAAGTTATGCCAAATTGCAAATTATAAGTTAATATTATGAAATTTGGCAACTCTGATCTTTAATCTTTAGTCCCTGATGTATGTTGTGGGAAGGGGGTAGCCTAGTGGTTAAAGTGTTCGCTCATCATGCCAAAGGCCTGGGTTCGATTTCCCACATGGGTACAATATATGAAGCCCATTCTGGAGTTCACCGCCGTGATATTGCTGGAATATTGCTAAAATCAGTGTAAAACTAAACTCTCTGATGTATATTAATTCTTTTTTTAAATTTTTGATGGTCATATTTATCTGGAGAGAATTCAAACTTTACCTGAATGTTGCTCATCCAAGTTAAACTATCTAAAGCACTTTTATACTGTTAATAATGATGTTATGAGAAATGGAGTCCACTGAATACTTTCCATATGTTTCCTGTCTGTTGTAATGTGGCAATTAATAGTTAGTGAGTGGACCCTTAAAGATTTGGGTTAGAAGATTAGGGTTACAACTGATCTTCACCAACCCATGCTTGTTGTTAGAGGCAACTAGCAGGATTGGGTAATCAGACTTGCTGACTTGATGGATGTGTGTCATAGTATCCCTATTGTGTTGATTGATGTTCATGGGTTTGTTGGGTCCAGGTGCGATTATTTACAGGCTGCTTTTATGTAACAGGAAGATTGTTAAACAACGAAAGTTAATAACTGTGCCAAGTACATGACTGACCCCCCCTGTTTCTTTTTTGGACAGCATTAAATAATAAAGATTTTAGAGACACATATCTTATTAATAATTGGTAATGTCTTTTTGGTCTGGTAATATCAGCTCCATCCATGATCATATGCATATTTTACAAGATTGTTATGATTATATCTCTTTCAGATTGTTGGTAAAGGAGCATTTGGGGTTGTGAGTAGAGCTAACTTCAGAGGGACTGATGTTGCTGTCAAGATAATTGAAACAGAATCTGAGAGAAAGGCCTTCATTACTGAGCTAAAACAACTGTCCAGAGTCAGCCATCCCAACATCGTCAAACTGTATGGAGCATGTACCAAGTCACCAGTAAGTACTCAAGCTGCTCATGTAATACATGTCCCTAGTGAGGATTCACAAGATCAGACTACCTGATCAGACTACCAGTACAGTCAGGCCGCGTAAGCCGGACCCTTATAATCTGATTCCCGTGATATCCGAACGGTAGCTGGCTTTGTTTCTTGTTTGAGTGGCATTCTACAATCTTGTTTACTATGTACACTCATTACCTATTTGGGGCGGTGGGGTAGCCTGGTGGTTAAACTTCAATGGTAACTGATAAGTGTGGTGACACTTCTTAGTTGAACATGTCGTTAGTTTGTGATTTTAATCAATTAATAAGTCTCACTTGTGCGAACGCAACTGGCACCATCAAAATTAAGCCGTTTGTCATCGCCAAATCCAGATGTCCCATATGTTTTGGAAGAGACTTTAACCAAGACATCTATGTTCATTATCTGTTCAACTACAACACGTGGATGACATCACACATGTTTTGTGATTGGCTGAGATCTTTTGACACTCAGATGCGATCATGTGGTGGACACTTGATCTTACTTTGTGACAACGCTGCTAGTTGCAAGTGTGCCAAGGTCAAATTGACCAACAGGAAAGTTATTTTCCTGCCTCCCAACACCACTGTCATTGGCGATTTCTTTAAACACGAGTGAGTTTCTGAGTTTTCATTGTTATGCAAACTGATATAAAGTCATTTGATACATGTACATTTGTATGTTCATATGTTCTAGTCTTGGTATGTCAAAGAGAAGTAACTCTACTGTAGTGGTGTACATATGGTTCATTTCAGTAGTCCATACGTTTCACAATCCGAAAGATTTTGATGAAAAATGGAAGTGTTCAGATTAACACGCCCTGACTGCACATTATGCTTGTCCCCAGTGATGATTCCCAGAACAGATTCCCAGTACACTATGTGTGTCCCCAGTGATGATTCCTGATCAGAACAGACTCGAACATTTTCAGTGCTGTTCCATAGAATATGATCTGACTGTTGGAGGAGATTTTATGTTATTTATGCGACGTCTATGACCAATTCATTGTTAACTGGATAATTTATCATTCATTTGTGCCTAGTTTTCAGACACCCAAACCTTTTTTTGTATAATTTACTTGAATTTGAAGCTTTTCATGCAGAATTCAATACACTGTTAGTTTCCGACAGGTGTATGATAGGTCTTGGCTGCTCTTGTAGGACTCTAAATATATCTGCAATCATTATCATGAGAAAAGCAGAAAATATGGATGTAGCAAGTTTTGTTGTCATGGTGTGAGTATTATACTGACACGTCTACATCAATGTATCACATAAAACTGCAGTACTGAATCTTGCTAACTTGGGTTATCTGGCGGCTCTTATGAAGGAATATTTCTGTGACCACATTGTTGTCCGTTTAATTATTAATAATAACATTTATGGTTCTTACGATTGGTTGTCATTTTGCAGGTTTGTCTTGTTATGGAGTATGCAGAGGGCGGGTCTCTCTACAATGGTATGTTACGTTTATTACAGTTCATAAAACTATCTGACTGACCAATCACAGTTTTGTAAAGCATCAGCTTGGTGGCCTGTATGGATGTTATAGAGTGAAATTTCGGGGTTCTTTTTCAGTACCTGCACCATGCGCAACCTGGCTTATGGGTTTGGCTGCACCATCAAAATGTTGGCTGCACCATGAAATAATATCACTGGTTCTAAAAAAGTAACATAAATACTTGTTTAGCTATTTTCATACCAACTACTCAGTATGAGATACATTCATGAGAACCTAACCCCATGATGATAAATGATGAATGATTTGTTTCAATTTTGCCTTACCTTTATTCATAAATCTCACTTATATGATACTTCTACATCATACAGAGAGAAACATATTACTTCAAGTCACTTACTTCTCAATTAGAACACAGCTATACGATGTTGGATGATTTATTGTTTCCTGCACTGGGTACAACCTGTTACATCCTTACCTGCACCATCCATTTTTAGCATGCACCAGTGTCTGTTAATAGTGAAATCACACCATGTGTTATGGCAATGTTTGGCTTCATCACTTGATCTTGTTCTTGTGTTTTCAGTTACCACACTGAGAGTCTAATGGTGGTTACAAGACACGTGTTATTACTATTTCAATTCAAATGTCTAATGTAATTATTTACATATAAATGTGTTCCTGGAAGTACAGACAGGATCATTTGTTGAATGCTTGTGTGCACCTCTCAATCTTCGGTGTTATTCAGTATTGGGAAGTATATGTATCCTTATATTGTTGTGTAAATAGATATCACATTTATGCTGATCCAACCAAAATCGTAATTGGAAAATAGAAAAAATTGCAAGTTACTCTTGTCAAATAAAATAACAGATTATTGTTATTATTTGATAACAACAACAACCTGATATTTTGGTGGTTCCTTCTTGACCATCTATTCCACTAAAGTTTGGCATCGGATCAATACGATAATTTATGATTGACTGGTTGGAACAAATTGATTATGTCTAGTGATCAATGACGAAGTGGAAGACTTGTATACTGAGTGTATGTTCTGTTTCAGTGCTACATGGCTCAGGTCGCCAGCCCAGCTACACGAGTGCGCATGCTATGAGTTGGGCCGTACAGTGTGCCCGTGGTGTAGCATACTTACATAACATGAAGCCCAAGGCTCTAATACACAGAGATCTCAAACCACCAAAGTAAGTGACAGTGATTTATTGGGTATGCATGTTCGACAAAGAAATGACATATGTGTTGCAATTGGTAGTATGCAATTGTCTAAAGGTTTCATGAGTTATTGAATTATGTACAGTAAAAGCTGTAAAACCAGATTCCATTAATCATGTTGTTCCAGAAATATAGTGATTCTGAAAAACATGCATGCAGGCCTAATATGGAAAAATCTGCTAATCTCAAACCCTGCAAATCCAAAAATCGCATTTGCTCGTCACGCCAAAGACCTGGGTTGGAACCCCCACATGGGTACAATGTGTGAAGTCCATTTCTGGTGTCCCTCTGCTGTGATATTGCTGGAATATTGCTAAAAGCGACGTAAAACTGAACTCACTCACTTCTTACCTGGCTAAATAAGGATGCCTTCATCCACAAATTTATACTGCACAATTCTACTGTCTTGATTAACTGGGTTGGAATGTATTACATTATTGTGATAAAGTCTTTTTGACATTTATATTTTTTAATGTTTGATGGAAATCTAATTTATGAACTTTCTTTCTGTCTGCAGTCTCTTGTTGATTATGGGTGGTACTGTGCTGAAAATATGTGATTTTGGCACAGCCTGTGATATCCAGACGCACATGACCAACAACAAGGGAAGTGCGGCTTGGATGGCGCCGGAGGTGTTTGAAGGTGCGCTGGGGATGATTGACAGACCCAACCTGCAGAAAGTCTTATATACTGTTTAAAGTATATGTATTGAGATTGAAGTCCAAAATGTGCTTTAAAACTTCTCAATCTACTGATCAAACTGTTTTGATGTTTGTGACAAGACTTTGATAAGTTGTTGTTTTCCCAAGGGTGCAACTACAGTGAGAAGTGTGATGTGTTCAGCTGGGGCATCATTCTGTGGGAGGTGATCACCAGGCGGAAACCCTTTGATGAGATAGGAGGACCCGCATTCAGGATCATGTGGGCTGTTCACAATGGTGAGTGAGGTTACATTTATTTTGTAGATTATAAAATAACAGGCTAAGCAGGTGTATACCTTGGCAGCAACTTTAAAAAATAAGGAGCGAGTTTGTAGAATGTTGATGTGAGATTGCTGACATTAAAGCCAACGCTTGGAAACACTGGCCTGTCCAGCTTGGACCAAGTGGTTGGCAACATGTTACATTTGTAATAATGCCTACTTTTATGTTCTAGGTAAAAGGCCACCTCCAATAAGAAATATACCCAAACCATTGGATATACTGATGCAAAGGTATGTAGCAGATACTCTAGTTGTGGACAGAAATGTAATACACTGTAAAATATCATTAACACCATGTCCACATTTAATAAATATACTTCTCAAAATAAGTTAAGGACCTCCCTCTTTCATATCAACGGTTCTTTTGATTAACTTCAGTAACATTGAGTAGTATGTAAAACAAATCATCACTATAATCCTATATTGAATACAGACCATTTAGAAAGTGGTCAAATGTAACATGTTATATTTGGGATTACACTTTCTCAGTAAAGTACAGATTCTAGTACTTATGTTGGGTTGAGGCCCATCCGGGATTCGAACCCACACCTTCAGAGTCAGGCTCCTTATCGCCAGTACACATGTAATCCTATGCGCATTAACATGGTATTCACTGAATGTGCCACTCTTTTCATTTTGCACAGTTCACTTGAGTGAGTCAGTTAGATTTAACTCTTTATGCAGTATTCCAGTTACTGGTGTTGTGCTGACAAATCAAGAAACATTTTCAGGTTAGATAGGTACTGTAAATCAAGAAAGTTTTGCGTCACAATATTTTTGTGAGTGGCTACCAACAGTTGTTTTTGTGTCATGACATTTTTGCGACTTGGCTAACTCTCAAAAATGAATTGCAACTGAAAGTTCTACCTAAAGTAAATCCAATCACATGTTAAAGGTTGCTGCTAATCTTGAACTGAGCTCAGTAGAGTACTTTCATGTGTTTCCTGAAAACAACACACACTTTATAGGCCAGATAAGCTGAAGACAGTTCAAGGGGATTATTATCCCCTGCCATGCGTTTAGCGCGAAGCGGGGGATGTAGTATTAGGTTCCATCTGTCCGTAAGGTACGTACAAATTGGAATATCTTAAAAACCGTTTGGTGACCTTGACCTTCATTTCAAGGTCACAAGGGGACTTTAATGTTTTACCTGCATGTTAAGCTATCTCAAGAACCGTTAACTGGATGTTCTTCATATTTGACACCAAGTTTTATCTAGGGAAGGCGCAGAGCCCAGTCAATTTTGGTGACCTTCACTTAATTTTCAAGGTCACAGAGACACTTTGAAGATTTCAACATATTAACCCACATGTTATGCTTGTCAGTGAGATACCTCAAGATCCATTCGCTGGATTTCTTCATATTTGACACCAAGCTTCATCCAGGGAAGGCGCAGGGCCCAGTCAAGTTTGGTGACCTGCAGATAATTTTCAGGGTTATGGGGACACTTTGAAGATTTCAGCTTGTTAACCTGAATTGTCAGCAGGATATTTCAAAAACGGTTCACTGGATTTTCTTCATAGACTTTCAAGACTTCCCTTGAATGTTTTTCAATAAACAATTTCCTTATTACTATTTGTGCATATTTCATACACTATGACATTCATGTCAAGGTCAAAGTCAGTCTTGAAAACGTGTGTGTTTGAACAACTAAAGAGCAAGATATCAAGAGAGGTTGACTGGTCATGTTTTATTGACATTTAACTTCGTCTTAAACTTTCATTACTTTATAAGTTTGATTTGATATTTTGCGACGGGGGATTATGTCACCTTAGTGACAATGCTTGTTTTAATTGGAATACCTCTATTGAATTGTTGACAATGACATCACCAAAGCTGTTGATCTCCAGATAAGTGTGATGAAACCTATCCACGCCTGTTGGATGGTGTCAGCCTGTCAGTCTCTACAGACAAAGAATGTGTGTTGAGTGGTTGGCCCCTGTCTGGACTATTACACCTACTAATTGAGTATGTTCGAGTATCCCTTGTTTGACATGTGAGAACTAGTAATGCTAGTGAGCAGTCTTCCCCCTAGTTGTTGTCATTGCTTAATTGATGTATTGTCTAGATCTGTTGTTGATTATATGAACTGGTGAATAATAAAGAGATAATGAGACACCTTACTTGTTGATTGTTTATTTCGTTTGATCAGCAAATTGTGTGATGATATTTTGGCGAGCTCAAGTCATTTGCAATTTTTTGCAAAAAATATCATGTTCGCAAACATTTTGTGGTTTACAGTATTTGAACACACGGTCATTGGTTGCATACACATCTGACAGATATAGCTTTATCCACGATTTTAGGGTTTAGGTTGAACTGGCTCCTTGTACACCATTTTTCTTATAGATGGTATTGTTTCTTAATCTACATGTATTGAACTCAGATGCTGGTCAGGGAACCCGACTGAGAGACCTTCCATGACCGAGGTGGACCGAGTGATGACCCACCTGTTTCAGGTAAGTGATCATCATTACAGGAAGGGAATGTTGGGTGTTAAAGAGAGGAATGAATGTGATTTAGTGCTGAAACCTTGATATGGACCCCAGGGAGACGAGTCTCCAACACCACTTGCTTGCCATGAGGACCCACTAACATGAGGAGTGGATGGTATGTAAATTACATCTTCAGTGTGATTTAAACATATTTATTTCATGAAAAAACAAAATAAAATTTTCATGAATTGGATTGGTCAACATACATAGATATATGAAACAGTATCATGACAAGAAAAATGATATCTATTGAAAATAGTTGTTATGACATGTAGTCAAAAATTAAGATCATGATGGTTGTATACATTTATGGCATTTGCAGTCGGGGTCAGTATTGGAATAATTTTAAGAATTATAGGTTGTAGCATATGATTTTCTCAGTTAAAATGTCTAGTTTCAATTATATATTGATGGACTGATTTTAAGATATCGGATTGAGTTTGTGGGTTCATGGAAGACGTTCCATATAAGATTGTTTCTAATGAAAAGTCATTATTATAATACAATTTATTTACTCTTATAGCATCAAATCTGGAACATGCAAATAGGTAATGACGTGCATGTTCAGTAGGGAGGCCACACAAGCAATCTGCTCTCTCTGATATATGTCTGTTGTGTTTGTCAGCGTTGAGACAGTGTTCATTATCAAAAGCCTTGCTATGGTTACATTTTGTAATAAATTGCTGTATCAGGGTTAATATGGTCACACTAGAAGTCCTATTATGAGTGTGAGCCTGCAAAGCTCACAAGTAATGCTGTAGCAGAATATATAGAGTGAGTGTGGTCTTATGCTGCTTTTAGCAATATTCCAGCAATATATGGTGGGGACACCAGAAATGGGCTTCACACAAATATTACCCATGTGTGGAATCAAAGCCAGAACTTCGGCGTGACAAGCCGACGCTTTAACCACTAAAGTAAGGCCAGAAATGCTTGGAAAATGCTTTTTGGCAATTATTTGGGTTGATATTTCAGATTCACAACTCATATATATATAATCATTCATACCACCTCGACCTAATATGGCATATGACGCGCACAGAGCACTTAGAAGTTTCGGTGTAGAGGCTCGGAGAGCAACAGAAATTATTTTGTAAAATGAGAAACAAATACAAAGCTTCATGTAGAAAATTCAAATCTAACCTGCATAATCAAAGATTGAACAGATTGAATGATTCTATCCACAATCCTGCTATGTTCTGGAAACAAATTCGTTTATTTAGAAAGAGATCAAATCCTAAAAGTATTATTTCAAAATGTGAATGGATGACACATTTCAAGACAGTTTTTCTAATGATGCTGTTTTTCCAACTGATGGTTATTCCTTCGATGATGATATTATGACTATGACACTTTTGATCAAATGATTTTGGAAACACAAATTTCAGTAGATGAGATAAAGAATGCTATAAATAAC
>VKKT01001721.1:130199-144250 GCA_008038995.1 Haliotis laevigata | reverse complement strand
CTCACTCACTCACTCACTCACTCTATGACCTATGAAAGTGAATCTGCCTTTGTCACTATGAACTCAGGTTAGATTGTCTGTATGTTTCAACTGATCACCTACTCACTCATCCACTCACTCACTCACTCACTCACTCACTCTGACCTATGAAAGTGAATCTGCCTTTGTCATTATGTACTCTAATCACTCAGTCACTCAACCACTCTCTCGCTCACTCACTCATTCTCACTCACTCACTCATTCTATGACCTATGAAAGTGAATCTGCCTTTGTCACTATGTACTCTAATCACTCAGTCACTCAACCGTTCGCTCGCTCGCTCACTCACTCTGTGACCTATGAAAGTGAATCTGCCTTTGTCACTATATACTCTAATGCAGGTTTGAGTGTCTGTATGTTTCAACTGATCACCTCCCATGGTATTCCGACACAAGGCAAATGGTGAATAATGTAAGATACAATTCACCCAAGACATCCACAACGACTTTGGGGATGTCTTAGATTTCTCGTCTCATAATGTACCAGCTCAATACATGGAACAATTTGTCTGTATTATGGTAGCGGGTAGTGTTGTTACAGACATCCAACTCCCAGGGGACGGGTCGAGTTTCATCAACCACTGAATATGTCTGTCATACATCAAATCACTCTACTTGGCACAGACTTGGCATGACTTGAATATTTCCAACTGTAAAGGTGCTGCTGAATCTCCCCATTTGTGACTGCTGTAAAGCTGATGACTGCAGTGAAGTAAGGCCCAGTGACTGATTAACATCACAGTAGTTCTGACATCACACTGGACCGCTTTCTTTAACTGCTGGATGTGTAGTGTTGTAGTTTCACATCACCGTGGAAACAATCAATTCCCTCGTAATCAGTATACACATGTCATGAGCATGCTTGGCTTTTTTTATGAAGGACATGGTGTTTGAAAACTAGAACACCTAAATTTAAGTTTGTGAAAACATGAAAGTGTTCCGAAAGTGTGTTGAAAGCATTCATATTACTCACAACTGCTGTTTTCTTTTGAAAGTTTCCATTAATTTTGGTGGCACGAGTAAAGTATCCAAAGATAACTGATTAGTTAGA
The DNA here is from genome assembly GCA_008038995.1 of Haliotis laevigata. NCBI lineage: Eukaryota > Metazoa > Mollusca > Gastropoda > Lepetellida > Haliotidae > Haliotis > Haliotis laevigata. Next base: position 143,161 of record VKKT01001721.1, on the reverse strand, counting down.
GAGTGAGTGAGTGAATATGGTTTAGCAATGTTCCAGCAATACCACAGCGGGGGACACCAGAAATGAGCTTCACACAGTGTACCCATGTGGGGAATCGCACGTCTTCAGCGTGATGAGCTAATGCTTTAACCACTTGGCTACTCCAATAACTGATTAAGAAGGGGAAAGCAACATACAATATTTTAAAATAAAGAAGTCAGTAATGGAAGTTGAATTTCAGATGAGTGCAGCTGCTCTGAGGACAATATTCAGCCAAAATCTCATTTTTCCTCAAAATTATTATTGTCCATGAGTAAAATTCTGCATCTTTATCTGTTCTTCATTGAGATTTATCAGTGTTTAATTCATGCTTTCTGTTGCCATTGTTGCTGAAGAGAGAGGGAGTTACTTCCCCTGGTTTTCATTTCACCCTAGAGGGGTACATTTAATTCTATGTAGTCTGATTGGGTTCTTTCTTGTGTATTAATTTGCGATAGTAGTTTACAAATGCAAACGCGCTTAGCAAGGACTAAATATAGCGCTGTTGGCAACAAGTGTCACTACTGAAATGTGTTAGTTTCTTCACAATTTTCAGTGATCGCTACAGTTAATCGTTAATTATGTCACAAAGAAGTATTTCTAGTTTCTTCAGCCGCAAAATAGCAGTACTACTAAAAGAAAATCAGAACATTGGCGAGAGAATGGATCGGTAAAAAACAAAAAGTATGATGACGAAAAACATGAGAGAAAATTCATTCCCAGTTGGAATGAGCAATTACCGTGGGTCGAACATGAAAACGACACAAATGCTATGTACTGTTCCATTTGTAAAAAGTATCCAAGAGTTAGTTCAAGAAACAGAAAAAATAGGTTTGTTGTTGGTTGCAGTAATTTCAGACTTGACTATTTGAAAAGTCACAATAAGTCTGACACACATTTTTTAGAATGTCTATCCTTTGACTGCTTCAAAACGGAAAAAAACACTGAAGACGTTTCTGAAAGCGGCATAGAGGACTCTGAATCTCATTCTAAGACTGCTTCTAAATTCAAGCCAGTTTTACAGTTTTGACCTTATTTTCAAGGTCAACACGACACTTTGACCACTTTTCAAACTCTTTCTAACAAGGTCACCACGACACTTTGACCAGTTTTCAAACTCTTGTTAAGGCTATATCTCATGAACTGTTGCACCCAATGTCTCCAAATTTGGTGACAGCCAACATTGGGGGATTACCAGACACCAGTCAATTTGGATGACCTTGACCTTATTTCAAGGTCACCACAACATTTGACCACTTTTCAAACTCTTGTTAAGGTGGTATCTCATGAACTGTTGTACCCAATGTCTTCAAATTTGGTGACAGCCTACATTGGGGGATTACCAGACACCAGTCGATTTGGGTAACCTTGACCTTATTTTCAAGGTCACCTGGACACTTTGACCACTTTTCAAACTCTTGTTAAGGCGATATCTCATGAACTGTTGTACACAATGTCTTTAAATTTGGTGACAGCCTACATTGGGGGATTACCAGACACCAGTTGATTTTGGGTGGCCTTGACCTTATCTTCAAGGTCACCAAGACACTTTTCACACTTTCAAGGTCAGAACAACACTTTGCACGCTTTAACTCTTAATAACGCGATACCTCATGAACTGTTGTACCCAATGTCTTCAAATTTAGTGACAGCATACATTGGGGGATTATGCAGACACCAGTTGATTTTGGGTGGCCTTGACCTTGTCTTCAAGGTCACCACGATACTGACCGCTTGACCACCAGATCCCATTAGTCGCTCTTTACGGTAAGCATAGGTTACTGAAGATCAATGAACATGGATCTTCATGGGTCAGGCATGTATGAAACAACAGTTCTGAAAGTAGTGAAACTTCATCAGTTTTAACGCTGAAATTCCATCTTACTGACAGAACACTTACATATACAATATACATTGCTCATGATTTGTCAGTCCACATATTGTCAGTGTGAATGCTTCTGTCTAGATTAAAGGGGCATGTCTGGCCATGTCCCTTTGAGTGGCAATATTCTTTTTTGGTGATATGTTGACACGTTTTGGGTATTTTTGCAACTATGATAAATGGGCAGATATTGATGAATCAGCAACAAAAACAACGATCGTAGCATATCCCATTGTTGTTTATACTATCAACCACTTGTTTCTTACCCTGAATCTATTATTGTCTATATATACAGGTTGCTGTGGTGTAACCTGAATTATTGTCTACTTCAGTGTCTGTAGCACTCAGATGCTTCCATATAATGAACTTCCAGTTCAGTGCTGTATGGATTTTACAGGTCACTTTTCAAGGGCTAGTTGAAATCCCTAGAGAAACAAAACTCTCTGCCACAGCTGATGTCTATCATCTCTACCTCGTCAGAGTTGAAAACAGATATTATTTACATCTTTAACTAAGCATAACATTGTCAATTAAAAGAGAGTATGCCATCCACAGTTCCCGTTTTGAGCTTCAGTTTTATGTGGCATTGATGATGATTTGGTCTTTGAAAGTTGACACCATGACAGTATGATTTGTGGATAGTTCTCAGAGTGGAGGATGTGAGAGGGATAGCATAGGCGGATCCAGAGGGGGGGAGGGGTGCGCACCCCCCTTTTGTGCTGAATGTTTGTTAAATGACCATTGAAACTCGGGTGAAAATGAAGTGTGCACCCCTCCTTTTCTCAATAGTGTGCACCTCCCCTTTCTCAAAAAAGCTGTATCCGCCTCTGGATAGTGTTGGGTCTGTTGAACTCTCCCGGCTGTGTGATATTGTCTGACTGGGCTGCTTGTTGCTTGTACTGTCAGCCATTGGTTTATCTGATCCAGACTTCATTATTTACAACAACAGATAGGTTGTCGATTGTGGCCATTAACATAGATGAGTCACGTGATCGATGATAGATGCATCAGGAAGTAATATGGAGTAATAGTATATTTGTAATAGAAAATATGGAGTAATAGTATATTTGTTTTAGTTGTCTGTCAGTCCTGATAATACATTTCTGGTGTCCCCCTGCCGTGATATTGCTGGAATATTGCTAAAAGCGGCGTAAAACCATACTCACTCATCACTCCTGATAAGAAGTCATTGAAAAAGATGGAGTCACTTATGGCCCAGTGATGTGTAGTAAGAATTGCCTCCCTTAACAGTGCCAGGTTGTACTGTTTGTAGTCAGAATCTAATCATCCTTGTAAGTTCATATGAGTGAGTGATAATTATTTTAAAGTACTTTTGAGAATAGTGATTAAGCAAATAAAACACCAGTAATACAATTAGTCCCCTTGCTCATTTATTATTATATTTTTAAGAAAAAATATTTTAATAATTTTCCACGATATATATTTTTAAATCACATTCAATTTTTTTTCTCATTAAATGTTTAGTGATTGCTGATATATATACAGCATAATAATCTGGAAAGTTTATATTTAATATTTTTTAAACAAAAAACAGATTACTGGATGTGGTTATTTTTAGTTTTCTGAATTAATATTCAACGATCTGTTCACCCCAACACATCTGGACGTCTGTAGAACAAGCAGCAAGATTTAATGTAGATCACAGTGTGTGATACATGGTATTGTGGAGAGTGTAGTGCTGATGTTTGTCATTTCACACCTATGCCCAAGTTTCCGTGTGAGTTGCAGTCACCGTGCCATGGCATTGCAACCAGCAGGGGAAGCCAAACTGAAATGCTGGACAGATTAAGTCCAAAGCCTTATACATCATGGAACATTGCCTTTCCCATCAGAACACAATTAGCTATGCTGAGTCCTGTTCCAGGGTCATCATTGCTATGCTGTTTAGGATGGGAGCTTCCGCCTCTTAGATCTTCGATGAAAATTTGGAAATGAGTTTGTCTTCCTGGAAGTAATACGCTTGAGGTGAACAGCTGAAAAAAGGCCAAAGTAGCAGTTACTGTGGTAACTTTGACTCACTCACTCTGTAATAGTACATCACAAGACACCCAGGTGGTGTGAGACGGGATTCTTCAGTAATGGTACATCACGAGACACCCAGGTAGTGGGAGACGGGATTCTTCAGTAATGGTAGTCGTGTAGTTGAACAGACAGTGGTTTCTTACTACAGAGTGACAACACTGAGAATGACTAATAATTTATTGAATTTTCATCTATCTACTTGAAATTGGTTCGTGGAGCCAAGAGGTTTCAAACAGTAGTGGCTTTGTCCTCAGTTATGAATTGTATCACATTTTTGGAATGACTTATTCAAAGAGTCAGTGTCCAATTTATCTTTCTACTATTTTTCTAATTTCATTATATCATCCATTTCTATAGCAGCTTCAGGATCTGTATTCCTAACTTGGGAGACAAACTTTCTGTTTTCACTGTAGAGCATGGTTAGTGCTTAAATTTACCTTACTGAACTGAATGTGAAACCGATTCCTTGCTTATAATGTCAAAGTTACATATCGAGAAACTCCAGAAGTCAAGCATTCTGATTACTTGAATTAGACTGTCCTAAATAATTAAATCATGTTTCCAAAAATGCATGGTGACATGTTCTTGTACTTTTGGTATAGCTGGACGTAACCTTGTTACAAAATGATTTCTATCAAGGATTGAGAGAGAGTACTTTCTGAGAACATTAGCATCTCCACTAATGTGGCTGTCACACCAACTGTTTTATTCAGAGGTAGTTATTGTGTTTTGTAGGTCTGGCTAAAATGATTGACGATCAGAAATATGGATGGGGAAAATATTAATGATTATTGATATGAAAATTAACAATGATAATAGCTTTCTTGTACCATGTATATATAATTGTCTAAGCATGCTCAAAGCGCACAAGCAATCTGATTATTATTGCCCTGGATAACCAAAGCTGCCTGTTAGGTGCTAGAAGGTTATAGTCACGTGACTTTATCCCACCAGGTACCCATTTTCTACTGGGTGGACAGTGTCATTTTTGAACAAACTCACTTGCCTTAGGTGAGACCCGATGCATCACATGTGCTTCGTTGTGGGTGATTCCTAGAAACTGTCAGGAGTCAAGCTGCGGAACACGGTCACCCATCCAAGGACTGACATTGTGTCATGTGTAATATGGTACAATAACTATTGTGATGAAATAAAGTCTTAATTCTCTCAGACAATACACAAAAGTTGGACTGCTTCTAAATAATGTGGTGTTTTGTTAGTAATTCAAACACAAATATGTCACCACTCACTAGTGGTGTGAAATGTGATGCTTTCTTTCAGACTGGGGGGCATTTTTGCTTAGAGTTACTTCTCTGATATTTATTGATGACATTAAAGGATATTAGTTAGCAATTATTGATCTCTTTGATCTATGTTGATAGTCAGCGCTAGTGATAGACTGGTCAGAACTGAGTACTTTCCCAACCAGTGATAAAGTGTTGCTGTAGACTAAGAAGATTAATAAGATACTGATTTTATGTAGCTTTAATTCTTGTTCTCGTATGAGGTAGTGTAATTTTGCTGGGAACACAATCGATTAAATTGCATACAGTTACATTGATATGGGACTTTAATACATACAGGAGACGTTAATGAAGAATATACTATAAATAGTCTGTTATTGTCCATGTAATTTAAAACATTGGTATTAGAGTTTGAAAGTTTATGAGGTTGGTATCGCGAGTGTCTTTGTTAAGTAAGCTGAAATGAAATGGTGATGTTACAGAAATAGAATTCACATACTCTGGCACAAATAATATTAATTTGCTGAATACATATCCTTGGGGCTGAAGCAATTTAGGTTATTGGATTTATTCCTGCCAACATGAATGTTCGTCATCTTTGAAAATTGACGTGGATATTTGAAAAAGCCACGTTTGTGTTGTCATAGCCCAAGGTGCTGATTCTGATGCCAGAAGAGGATTACATAAAGGAGACATTTTTCATCTCTGAAGCTGTCATGTAGCGTTTGAAAGTTGTCATTTTACATTGAAGAGAGGTAAATATTCAGGAAATTTTTTTTCCTGCAGTAAAAACATCCTCGTCTGGCTATTTTCAGAATCACGTTCTTTGGCTTTTAAAAATAATAGTAAAAGTTGAAGGTCCTGGGATTAAATTGCTATGACCTATTGCCTCAAAGACTCTCAACAACCATTCAGAGGTAGGCAAGGGTTCGGAAGGGGGATGCAACATGTACATGGGTCAAAATATATTTTGTTAAATTTTTGTCACAGCACTTGTGCACTGGACAGTCGTAAAGATATTGAAATTTGGAATTTTAGAAAGATGACAGGAACAATACTTTTTCCTTTGTCTTCAAACTAGGTGAATGTCGTTTCACTATACCTGGATAATAAATGGTTGTAATTCAGGAAGATTGCTCCCTTCTGATATCTCGATTCATACCAACCCTTCTGATCTCTGATTTCCATGGACTCCAGGGAAGATCCAGGTTAGAATTGATCTTCAGTAACCCGTGCTTGTTATAAGAGGTGACTAACAGGATTGGGTGGTCAGGCTAGGTGACTTGGTTGACACATGTCATTGTGTCCCAATTGTGTAGATTGCACATGCTGTTGATCACTGAATTGTCTGGTCCAAACTTGATTATTTAAAGACTGCTGCCATATAGGTGGAATATTGCTGAGTGCGGCATTAAACAACCAACCAACCAATCTGAAATCTCTGGTAAATTTCATGAATCCTAATATGCCACAAGCATGTTCAAGTGGTTGTCGCATGTGATAGTCCAGTCTAAATGCATCTATTGCTGGATTAATGGAACACACATCTCAGGGAACCTTGTTCCAACATATAGCAGTGTTCTAAGTGTGACATGCAGGTCTTTGAAACACTGAATACCAGGTATTACTGGTTCAATACTCTTTTTGAACTGGTCTGTGATATAACTAGGTTTATATCAAATTCCTTTCACCTTTTAGCCATTTAACTTGTTTTGGCCCCTAAAAGAATGACATCCTCAGATGTAACCTATCTAGAGTTGACCATTACCAAGCAACAGGATTTGAATGACATGGGTCTTTAACTCACCTGCCTGAAAGTCAGGCTTTCCTATGGCCTGGTTTGCTTGTCAGGCACTGCGGTTTCAAACTGTTTCGGGGCGGTGAGGTAGCCTAGTGGTTAAAGCATTAGATCATCATGCCGAAGACCCGAGTTCAATTCCCCACATGGGTACAATGTGTGAAGCCCATTTCTGGTGACCCCTCCATGATATTGATGGAATATTGCTAAAAGCGACGTAAAACCATACTCACTCACTCACTCACTCACTCACTCACTCACTCTCTCAAACTGTTTCCTATTTGTGCAGGTGAGCTACATGACCTTGGCACTCTTGTTCATTTAGTACAACTTTGTAACTAGGCTACTTTCTCATAACCACCTAGTTTCACCCACTCACACTTTAACCATTGTCTTGCTGCTGATTGGTCTTAAAAACATTTCATCAACTTCTCTGAACGTTTGTTGTTGTTTTTCAGCTGGCTGAACAGTATGTACATGTGCAGGCTGAGATCGCCCTCCTGATCCAGAGAAAGTGAGTACATTGTTTTTATATGTGCATTTTCATTCAACTTTTCACACAACAAAACCATTCCAACATCGTGAACACCGATCCGTCTACCACTTTCTTCATGAGTATGATAAGACATGGAGGGATTTGGTGAACAAATTATTTATCTTTTCTATATGAAAAAAACAGATGGATTTCCCATGAGTATAGACACATCTGCCAAGTGTTATCAAGTAATTTGGGTATGCACCGATACCTGTTCTTCTAACAGGACAGTGGTGTGTGTTTTAGGTAAATGTTTTCTGGATGGTGTATTTTCATGGTAGCACATTAACTGAATGCTGAACAGAATTCTCAGTCCACTTGTGGCTGGTAAAAACAGCCATGTTTTTAATTCTGTGTGAAGATAAAGGGCCTGGTGATTGCAACATTAACCGTATTGACTTGATAAAGGCCATTTTTGACGATGCCAGATTTTAGAGTTGGTAAACTTTTTTTATAATTGTTTCACAATCATTGAAAGTGTGCATATGAATGACAGCCGTCCTACTTTTCCTTTTAACACTTTCACATTTTGATCCTGTAACAACATCAAAACCAGAGGTGGAACTACCAGGTGTGAAAAAGGATGATTTAATAGAATTTCGCGAAATGTTTGTTTTACTTTTGTGACATGAGTAGGGTCTGACCTCAGGAAACATCATACATCATGGATGGCTGGTGTACACAGTTTTTCTTCACAAAGCTTAAGTCTGTCTATCCAACATTTTTCCCATGTCACTCAACTTGATGTCAAACTTATATTAGAATTGCTTCCAGCTTCCTGGACTAATTGGTAATTTTAATTTAAGGACCATCATTTAGTAAATTATTAGCTGACTTATTGTCTCTGTTAAAGGAAACTTTTTCCTTTATTGACACCTTTAGTTTTCATTGGATCAAGCAAGGGGTTCTTTTAGATTTCTTATGGTTCTTGACGACTGGTGTGAAAAATTCCAGAAAGGTAGGGGATTCCGGAATCTTCTTATTCATGGTCACAGTATTTCAAGAAAAACATGAAACAAGTAGATGTGTCAGACAAAGACATGCTTTATCTGTACTACAGCCTGAAGAAAAATAACACAACCATGTTCTACGTTAAATATGACTATATTAATAACAGAATAACAGGCTAAAAAGTCTTTTGAAGTTTTCTAAAACCAGCCTTTGATGTCGAACATTCAAAACAGTTTTTTTTGTCATGGAAAAATGTGCGAAGCTGTTATTAAAGGTAGAGTTTACAGAGTTTAGTCTATTGGTATGTTGTCTCTGTTAAAGGTAGAGTTTAGTCTATTGGTATATGGTCTCTGTTAAAGGTAGAGTTTAGTCTATTGGTATATGGTCTCTGTTAAAGGTAGAGTTTAGTCTATTGGTATATTGTTTCAGGAAAGGTTGGATAGGGTAAGGATGCTGTAATTGTAATTTAACTGCAAACTTTCCTACTAAGTGAATAATCAGCGCCTCTGATAAGGGAAGCCTCTCCATGAGGATACATCTTGGTGTGGGCTTCTGATTTCAACTGGAACTTAATTGAGGCATAATCAGCCACCTCCAGCAGGGAGTCCCATGGCAGCAGGGCTTTGAAGTCATCTTGTATGTTGGACAGTGCCAGTGTAAGTCTACTGGTGATACGTGCTAGCTGCCAGTGCCTAATTAGATCTATGTTGTTGGGAGGTCAGGTTGTGATAGACACAACACTTTTAAAGGGTCTAAGTGTCTGCATATAGCTTATGTTGCTGCAGATGGATAACAGTGCTCAAGGTGAACCGTTACCAGAGATGACATGCAACGGTCCTTCTGTCAGATTCAAGTGGAATTTGTTGTACTCACATTATTCAGTACCTGTTTTGACTGAGAAGAGTATGGAACGATGGAAGTTGTAGTAGTTGTACATGTTACTGGAAATAGATCAAGTTGATAACTTTAATGATAAAAATATTAATAATAATAGTCCATTTATCGTGCGCATTTCTCCATGCATAATGCATGCTCGAAGCGCCTAAACAATTTGATTATTATTACCCAGGATAACCCAAGCTGCCTGTGAGCCCCTAGAAGGTTAATAGTCACATGACCTATCCGACCGGGTATCCATGTTTCTGCTGGGTGAACAGAGGCAATTTTTGAACAAACTCATTTGCCTAAGTTGAGACCATTTGTATCACATGTGCTTCGTTGTGGGGCAAGACTGAAGTCCTAGAAACTCACAGCAGTCAAGCTGCCAAACACGGTCACCCATCCAAGGACTCTCCTCGCTCAATGTTGCTTTACTTCAACTGATTTGTGACCTGAGCTACATGCACAGGACCACAATGCAGTGAAACATGCATTTTGATGTAAAGGACAGGAGGTTCTGTAATGAACAGAAGTCTTCTTATTTAAAACTTAGTTTTCATGTGTATATATTTTTTCTGTGTAATTCATCAGCTTTCAAAACATACCTTGCCATATTCTGTATGTCTCGTCTGACTTAGCAGGCATAGTAAATAAGAAACTTGATTATTGTAAATAGGAATCTCGGCAGTTCATTCCAAATATGCATCTTTCCAGCCCAAAGAGCAATCTGAAGAGAATTACAAGGATGTGTTGTATCTGAGGTGAAAATAACTCAGGCATTTTTGTCTGAGAATTTTAGATCGTTTGTTGTGTGAATATGTCTCAAGCAAGGTTTCAGCTAAATGCTGGACTTGGTTCTGTGAAATGTTCATGAAGACAATGTACTTTTGTTTTGAAAAACAATGATAAGAAGTCAAACAGATTGGAACTTTGAATTCTTTGGGGAATAAACTACAAAAAATGTCTACCGATTGTCTTTCCAAAGTGATTTTTTTTCATGATTCAATATTCGCCAGAGACAGTGAATTGAGAATGCAGAGTTATTTCTTATGTTGCCTCTTGTCCTGTTTGGAAGGAAAATGTTGCTTGATGATACCATAAAGTTACTTTAATCTGTTGTTGAAATATTACACTTAATAATGAAAATAATACTAGTCCACTTTTATAGCATCATGAATATCTTGCTCAAAGCTCTTTTATTATTATTATAACCCAAGCTGCCCGTGAGGTGCTAGGAGGTTATTAGTCACATGACTTAACCCCCGGGTACCCATTTTCAGCTGGGTGGACAGAGGCAATTTTGAACAAACTCATTTCCCTATCCAGTCACCTATCCAAGGACTCTCCACACTCAATGTTGCTTCTGATTTGTGACCTGGGCCCCGTTCCACAAAGCGATCGTAGCGCTAAGATGATCGTAACTCCCATACTTTAACATAGACTTACGACTGTCGTAGCGCTACGATCACTTTGAGGAACGGGGCCCTGAGCTGTATGCACAGGACCACACCACCACTGCACTTTATGCTGCTGTACATTATTGCCACCATGTCGATGTAACTATAGGTAATGACAGCTAGTTACAGGGGAGAGAATGCTATTTGACCCTATGTTGAAAGGCCACTTGCTATACAGAGATGGGTCAAGGTTCAAATCCAGCCTTCACATTAGATATGATGCCTGGTTGGTTGGCACCAAATCCATGTTTGGGGGTTTCACCAGAAGTAGAAGACATCCATGACCCGTGTGAGTGTGAGGCGTTACCTTCACACTGTCTCAAACGTCCTGATAGTGTTTCACTTTCACTCATTCAAACAGCTGAAGATGATATTGGCCTTTGACATTGCAGCAATGTTTAAACTTCTGGATTATTTGTTTAACACGGCTCTCAGCAGTATTTTAGTGGTGTGACAGAGGTCGGCAAATACATCAACCCCTGGTCAGACAATCCAGTGATTGACATTCAGCCAACTGGGATGCAAAGACTAGGAGGCTGACCACCTGGGCCTAGTTTTTCGAAGCTCTCTTACCGCTAAAATAGTCGCAAGTGCCATACAATAACATAAACTTACGAATCTTAGCGTTAAGAGAGCTTCGAAAATCTAGGCACTGATCCTAAGTCACCTTGTTTGACATGTTCTTGGGGATTTGTTCTCTTACCTGGGAGGCACACAGGATTCAAGTTAATAGATTAATCAAAATGAGTTTAATAACTTTGATCATCAGTTTACTAACTTTAAGGAGGTACATGGATGAAGATGGCATAACCTCTACAGTATCTACAGTACAAGAGAGTTGAGAAGAACACAAAGTCGTGTTAGAAGCATCATTTAATCCTTCAACCGTAACATCAGTCAGTTTCAAGTTTTACTTGCACAGAATTAAAAGAAAACAGGTTAGGGATCTATAAATAAGAAATGGAATCCTCCTTGAATCAGGTATGTAATGCAAGGTGATGCAGCAGGAAAGAAATCCAGCCATTAAATTTCACGATGTTGCACAACTAGACTTGAATACAATAGGTTTCCACTGACAAAAAGTTGATGAGTAAGGGTTGGGAAAGCCATCAGTGGTTCTGTAAAGTTTAGGGAAAAACAACAAAGACTTGAATGATGGCGTAGGGAGGAATAATGGTGCTCAAAAAACACATGGCAGTTTGCAGTCTCGAATATTCATGTCCAGGAATGTGTTAAGAGATTCAAGTGAACCTGTCCATATTTCTTTTAATCTTAACATATTTTGTCATTTTGCATCTTTATCTGGAGCATCTGTGATGTACAAGCAGTGTTAAAAGTCTTTTTTATGTCAGTGAATAGTACAAAACCTATACGGGAATGAAAAAGGCTCCTTGACAAGGATTTTCCTGACACTTTATTCGTGCGCTTTGAGCATTTACTGTGAATGGAAATAGCGCAGTACAAATAGACTATAATAATGATGATAATAATAATAATCTGATGACTATGATGCTACTTACACTTGATTCATGGAAGTGTATCTTCAGTCAGCAGTGGGCCTGTGATTGGGTTGAAATTAGATCTGACATATTTGTACTTGTCGTTTGGTTGGAAGTAGAAATAAAGTCAGGCCAATAATGGCACACAGTAAAGCTAAAGGCAGTGCCATTTGGTTGCATTATCTTTACAGCAGGCTGTAAATTGTAATTTACCCCTTGGTGCTGACAGGTCATAATTGTACATCAGGAAACAGCGCTTGTTGGATGAAGTGACTTGGTAGACTGGTTTGTTGGGGTATCAGGCAAGGTGTCATTGTACCCTAATGGTAGGGAATCGTTACTCACAATATCAACCACTGGTTTTAATGTCATTTTTGATTATTTACAGTCAGCCCACTGTTAAATAGCCTGAATGTTGCTATGCTGCGGTTGGCATTAAACAGCAAACAAATTAATAACATAATGAATTTCTTATCATTATTGATTTGTCCCATATTTGGGATGTTGTGATCCATTAATCCAGTAATCCAGTGTTGTAATCAAGTAGCATCGTGTAACAACAAATCAAGTTTTCAAATATACTTCTATGTATTTGGGCGGTGGGGTAGCCTAGTGGTTAAAGCGTTGGCTCGTCATGCCGAAGACCTGGGTTCGAT
>VKKT01001721.1:51569-62038 GCA_008038995.1 Haliotis laevigata | reverse complement strand
TGTCACTAATCTCTGAGTTTAAATCCTTATGTGTCTACACAGGTTTGATAAATTTAGATTTTGCAGTTTTGTATGCACAGTTTCTTTATGTGCCTAGTATAGATCAGGTGCAGCAACTGGCGTGGAATTAAAGTGACCGTATTTTATTTACACACAGATAGCTACACAGAATCTCATATTAACCATCTGCCGAAAAAAACCCTGCTTGTTTCAAAACTGCCACAACGGGGAAATCATGTTATGTGAGAATGTACTACTTACATTTTCGCTGCATGAACTCGGTTCTATTATTTAGTTTGATCCTTCACTGATATATGTCAAATAACCAATGTAAACATATTTTATGTGTTAGCTGAGCATTGAAACGAATAAATTTAATCGATGCAATAAGAACATGAAAATGTTAAATACATTACGTACATACGTTTAGAAAAGCTAAAAATTGCAATAATCTTGCAATTTTTGTGGATAGCATAAATGATCATCCTCTGGATATAGGCTACTGTTTGATATTTTAAAAACTTTCTATGATCTCTGTAAAACAAATTATTGTAACTGCAATGAATCGTTGCATGTGCTTCAGTTGCAGTTACCAGGGTCGCGTGACCTTTGAAATAAGAACAGGCTTGAATGAGCAGTGATCAAGTACTTGCAGAAAAAGGGTTTCTCATAAAATTCCAGTATCAAGGAAAAAGATTTTTTACCAAAAGGCATTCAAGGGGATCATCAGTTGATAGAAGAAAGGTAGTAGCACTTGCATAAACCTTCAGAGAACGCCTGTCAGACACACCTGTCAGGTAACACGGGTAATGGGGTCCCTCTTAGACGTTTTGTCAATTAAATCAATGCAATGCGGTCTCTCTGGTCTCCTTACCACATGTAATGACAAACCAGGTCTATCTTACGCTCATATCACCTGTAAATTGCTCTCATTTTCGTACAACATTTGTTAACCCTGTCGAAATGTGTTTTTCATTCCCGCTTGATCATTCCTTTTTCAGTCCCCACTTTCAACAATGGGGTTGTAGAAAATGTTTTTATCAAGCTTTTATACCGGGATATGTATTGGATCGAGAACAACATATTACCATTAGAGGGCAAATAATTACTTTTGAATGCTTAAAATTATATATCTCTCACGCTATTAGATCGATTTCTCTGGTATAAACTGAAAAAAGACACCCAATGAGGTATTGTTTGTGGATATATACTCATGAAAGTAACTGTTATGTTCATTTACATAATATACTGGAAAAGAAATACAAAACAATTTCAAAAGTTTAAAGTGAAGCGTTGTCTTTCGACAAATTTATGAACTTTAATGTAAGGTTACTCTCCCTTTCCACCCGTGGCGATCCGTGTTAGAATTGGTCTTCCGTGGCCCATGCTTATCCTAAGAGGCGACTAACGGGATCGGGTGGTCAGGTTGACACATGTCAACGTATCATAATTGAGTAGACCCATGCTCATGCTGTTGATCACTGGATTGTCTGGTCCAAAATTGATTATTTACAGGCCGCCGCCATATAGCTGGAATATTGCTGAGTGCGGCGTAAAACTAAACTCACTCGCTTAAAATGATAACACTGGCTAAATACAGATTACGGCACGAAAAAGTCGATATTCATGTATGTTGATATGTTTAACATCATATAAGGAACACAATGTATCGATGTCTATATGCCGCCAAGCATGTGAAAATTGGGTGAGAGAATGCCTTATTGTCAAAAATGACATCGCACAGGAAGGTATTTGCATAGCTTTCTGGGTTTGCATCAAGAAGAAATATTACTGCCGTGTTAAATCTATTTCATTATCTCTTGATATTTATCACTTGTCGAGTTTACTGCAGTAATAAATCAATTATCCCCAAGTTGTTTGGTGCGTTTTGTAACACACAGTGAAATATAGTATTGTGCGAAAATATGAAACGATTGGCTTAGCAGGTAGACGTATTGAGGGCAACGTAGTTGTTTACTTGGGTTGTCGGGGGGAAGGTTGTCCTGTTGAAGGATGAGACTCTGCATTGGATTACCGGTATCTGTGTTCTGTAAACTGACATGCAATCAATCTCCCCACAGCCACACAAAACAAACTTGCCTTGGACTTGTGAAAAGCTAGAATGGTGTTAGTATCCAAATAACGAGCGAGCCAGCGTGGTTTTACCTCGTTTTTTGTTTTATACCATCTTTAAGAATGATAATAATTTTATGGATACACAACTTGTTTATTCTGTGAAAGGCGACGAAGATTACTGAAGGTTACTGAAGATCAATTCTAACCCGGATCTTCACCGGTTACCATTTTACAAAGACCCAAGACCGGCACAATAACCTTCATTGAATATATTATCATTTGTTAAAGAATCCAAGGTGACTGCTAATGACAAAACAAAATATACTTTGAATGGCGACTGACTTTAGTTTTACGCCGCTTAACAGTGGCAATGTCCCAGCAATATCACGGCGGGTCACACCAGAAATTGGCTTCACACATAGTAGCCATGTGTTATGTCGAACATCACAGAGGCTGTCTCCCGCCTGGCTATTCTCGAACACCTGGTGTATAATTGAGGTGTAACCATTGAGATGTAATAAACTCAAAGACAAACGGAATTATGATCATGTCTCTATACGTCATAATCCGACGTTCTAAAGCACATACCTCAACAATTTCTTCCAAGATGCGTATACCACATGAGTTTTTGGGCCGAAAACATGTTGAATTAAAAAATCCAAGAATTTGAAGCAATACATACGCGATCTTTCATGTTCACTTTGCTTGAACATGCTTATTATAAAAAATAAATTCAGTCTAAATCTTTGAACAAGATGACTTTAATGGTAAATGTCATGTTAGAGTTTACACATTGTTTTCTTCTTACATTAGGAATACTGAGACTACCGGGTTACTATCTGTCTCTGTCACTCCGGAGTTGTCTCTCAACTGGTTTCATTTGCCAACAGTTTACGAACGATTTTTTGCCATGTGTAATGTAACTAAAATGTTATTGAAGAATGAGTAGGAACATCGACACCTGCTTTCAGGAAGCAGCTGTCATACGTCTTGTGTACAATAATGCCATCAAGAAAAACATTAGGGATATTTGATTGTCACAAATACACTCTTTTGAAGCAACTGATATTGTTCGTTGGAAAAAATACACGATTTGAAAACAGGGACGTTGAAGAATAATGTATTGATCTGACTACACCTCGCACAGTTCAAAAACGAATTTGTGTTTGTTATCTTGTAATTCAACATTTCAAGAGAAAGAATTGCAACAAGCATTTCTGACTACAAGACAATGTTATTTCATCAACTACCTGAAAGGTTAGCTTATCATATTAAGAGTGGGATTAATAAATGTGTCTTTTGAGAATGGCATTTAAACATTTCGGGAACTCATGGTACTATGTTTATGTAAGCGTTCCACAGTACATATATATTCTGCCAAGTTCCACTGTGGGTCTGGACATTGTAATTAGTGCTGCGGGAAATTGAAACATTGAGACATCTTGTAATTAGGGTAAAGACATTTTGGACTCAACGAAACGGCCAGATGAGCCATTGTCTGACTTATTCAAGTACTACTTCATACACTGTGCATAACCTGAAGGTAGACTATCCTCTACAATCTCTTGCACATCTTTAGTGTTGATCTTGACTTTTGTTAAACTGAGACGTGTTTGTGTAATTAGGAAATATATAGCTGACAATATGATACATGTATATTAAATAGAAAAGTACTTGAGTCTGCACAAAACAGACGGGTATTTGTCCGAACATGTGCCTCAAATTTCAAAACATAGTTTACCTAAATAATTTTATTTGTTCTTTTTGTAGTTATATATCTCCTGAAAGAAGATGGGTACTTAAGTTTCAAGCATGATTGATATTAGAGACACATTCTATCTCTTGTAGCGGACATAACCGTATTTCGTAACACGCTGTAATCATGTTATAGGAATCTTACACAGAAGGAAACTAATTGTGAAGCTACATTAAACCTTTGTTAAAAGAACCGAACGTCCTGCCATGTACCAAATAGATCTTTCAAAATCTAAGCTAAATATCAATAAAACATCTTTCGCCCGAAGTGAGACACTTCCGAAAATGTCTGAAAACGGACTGAAGAAGGCAGTTATAAGTCCCGACATCCATATGGGTTTGTAGCAGCATTAGATTCTTAGGTTTACTCGGAAACCATTGCCGCATTAGTAGAAACTGATGATTGGTGATCCATAGCGTAACCGATACTGGAGACGAAGACTTTACATTGCGCCATGTGCCACTGGCATTTCCGACCTTTTACTGGTCTTCAGCGCAACTTACTGTAGCTGTCACCCAAGGCTTAAGAATACACCTGCTAATTTAACCCGAAGACTTGCCGCAATGTTCTCTTGCTTATGTTCCTGGGGAGAAATATTCCTTCCCTCGACACTGCAATTGAAATACGGCATTCAATGCCGATAGAAGAGAGCCCGCTAACCCGTTTTGCAAACAGCTGGTGTCATTGGATTACCTTGACAATGCTTTTTTGCCTGGATTCAAGTGGTATGTAAATGTAAAAGGATAGTTGACAGTATTCAATGCCTGCAGCTGATGTACACATAATACCACAAGAGCTAAATCTTGAAAGCGATAAATGAAACTGAAAACCCATTCTTGTGGGGTTTAGTGGTTATTTTATACCCTGGTCGTCATTTGAAACTCTGAAATACAAACCTTGTCTCTAACATTTACACTCAAATAATTGCAAAGAAAGAGCACCATGATTGGCTACTATGATTGCAACCAAGCCATACATAAAATCACCATACATGAATAGCTTCATTAATTAATAGATAGCGTTAGCAAATGAATGAAGAATGACGAATATACTAATGAAACAATGGATAGCGTCACTAAGAAATTAGCAGTGGTATTTATTGCATGGTAACGTCATCAAACATTCTATACCAACATCAGAAAATTGATAACCTCGTCAGACAATTGATAAGCTCATCGAGCAATTTGTAACATCACCAGACAATGAACCGAGACGAATATTTCAGTAACTTGTTACTTGTAGCAACAAAGGGAAATCACCCAAGGTTTTTGACTCATTTTATGCAAGATTGCATCACAAATACAACAATTACTCCTACAATACTACATGTAGTGTTGTTTACACAAGATAAAATCCTCTAACAGTCTTCAGGACTGTGCAAAGTGTGTGTAAAACGAAGTGTCCATTTTCTATATAACGCTTGAATGTTCCAATTGTTTGGTAAAGCCAGTTTATGGTGCCCCCTGCTCTGATATTGCTGGAATATTGCTAAAAGCGGCATACAACCATACTCACTCACTCATTTTGAATGGTTGGACAGTCACATTGCAAAGAAGGTGTGAACATGCAACTTGATTGACAATCGATCATTAAATATATACATCAAATGGCAAAATTTACATATTTTAGCATCAACACTCTGATATTTTTCTTTCTTTAGCAGGAATATGGATCATTTTCATGAGCGATGTAGCGCCATTAAAGTGTACTTGTTTGAAATCTAGTTTACTCGAAATGATTGCTTTATAAAATAAATATCCTTGCAATGAGAAACATGTGACATTTACTTCAACGTATTCTTTGATTGTGCTGGAGCATGAATGTGAAGTGTTATTTAAGTTTAAGAAATCACATTTACCGATGAAATTCCCGATGCCCCAACTTGACTTTTAGTATCTGTACCATATCACGAATATTCAAACACTTCCGGTGCCTTGGAGGTCTGACATTGTCGAAAGACAAATTCTTCGAAATAACATTTTTCCCTAAATGACATCGTTATTGGCTAACATTGACAGATCAATTTAATAACCTCAAACCCAAAATTATATACACGTGGTTTCAATCAAAATCATTGAAAACATGAGGCAAACAAATGTTTAACCTAAATGTCACTTGGTTGTCAGATACATTTTAAATGCTGGCATTATTGAGTGATTCTGTTTAATAGCTAAAACATAAAAGGATTGAACAATTCAGTGGTTGAAATCCAAACGGATAATGCGACAGAACAAAATATGTGAATTGTTAATTTCAGGCTAGAATGGTAGGTTCTGAAGCTTACAATGGCTACAACAGTTTTGTGGAAACAATTGCTAGAAAGTGAAAGAGAATGGATAACAGTTCAACTCATGGTAGGAAACTGTAATGAACGACGCAATTGACGTAGCCATTGTTCACATTGTCCCAAGGCAATCGTAAACCAGGGTTAAACAAGAGTTTCAGTAATAGATTTGCGTCAAGTCTATAAAAAACTGGAAATCATTTCATGGCTTCCAATCAATGAGTAATTCAGTGCACGTGTTTCCATTTGAATACTGGCCAAAAAAGCGTAAAGAGATTTTGTAAAGATTAACACCACAATGCAAGAAATAATTCATGGCCAACATATATTGTGTGTAAATGAAATAACAAGCAAAGTACTTTCACGACTAAAACTGAATTTAACTCCACAGTTCTCCGTCCATTCCCCTTCTCCAACGAAAGATTGCAGAACATTGATTTTGATTGGCATATGGTTTGAAATTTGAAAGAAGCAAAACTTTTATGCTTTCAATTTAAATTTTTGCACATAATTATTTATACCAAAAAGAGCCTTTGAGAATGAAACATGTTTTTACTATGTAGTATGAAGCTTTTGTAATGTTTATAGTGAAGCTTTATGTCTTGTATATTGGGAATGTAATGTAACCCACACTTTCTGGAAGGAACTTGAAAATTGACAATCTAAAACATACAGAAATTTGAAATGACAAACACTTTGGTTTGGTTTGGCATGTTAGGTAATAAGCCATTGCTAAATCACATAATCTTTTCTGCCAAAAGATACACTTAGTATCTATACTTGCGCTTTGAAGAAAATGATTCCAAAAGTTATAATTTCTTAAATAATTTGAAAGACATTTACATTGGTTATTTCACATGCATTACACATATAGAATTGAGCTTTTTATCACAGTTTCAAAGAAAGATAAACAAACAATAGTGTTGCAAGCCAGTAGTTCCTTGAGCCAAACCTATTCGATGAATACTAGCTGTTTAATATTGTGGTATCTCAGGTTTTTACTCGAGAGGACTCTGTGGACGTTGATAAACACGTAAGGTTTGTATTTACTGTGAGTCACGAAAGTAATCACAATCTGCATGTTGTTAGTTTAGTTCGAAATATCAGGTTTCCGAGCAAAATCAAGAGGAAAGCAATGCCTCAACAGGGATTTCATCAGTCTGCTTCCCGGGGTCTGCTGCGCTAACGCTTCGACACTCACGTCGAAGCGTTAAAAAAAGTGCAGACCCCGGGAACCAGGCTTGGAGTTTCCAGTTTCCAATATACATTTTAAACATGCTTATACTTGATACTTGAACCAGCTTAGTCTCTGAAAGCATATGATTTGACAATAACAAACAGCTAACATTAATTTGAGAAGGTACCCGATGACATGGAATATTCAGATTGATACACCCGGGGAAAATCTAGACTTACTTGGTGATTTTGAACTTGGGAGAACGCAGGGTCGAAGGGGCAGTAATATAGTTCAGAGACTGTGAGACACACTAGAAACAATATCTGCAACTATTTGAAATCCCGTGCACGATATTCAAACTTCCAGATTATAGATGATATTTCGGAAGCATCTGGTGAGTCTTTGAAATTTGGGCACATACTAAATCCATTTCCATTTCAGAATTTAATCATCAGATTAAATATATTGGTCCCTCAATAGAATTTGACCCCAAACTATATTGAAATGTCTCGAATTTGGACATATTTAAGGACAAATGGCTTTACTTTCAAAGTTTAATGTAGGTGTGTCAGGTATATGGCAACTATCTAACAAAATGAGAATATATCACAATTCAACACTGTGAATTATAATAGGCCCTCCGTAGATCATGAATGTGTTTTCTGTGCATGTTGACTTTTCCTTAATCACCAAGGTGAGTGTACGGATTCAGTATTCAATGGAAATGCTACCAAAACTAATATGAACCTTAACATCTGTTCATCTGTTTATTGTCGGATCTAACAGGTTCCAACTTTAAGTATTTGTCAGCAATTACACCAGTGTCATAACTGTCTGTATGTGTGAAATGCCGGTAAACAGAAACATCTGTCTACCAGCAGTTGGTGTTCATTTATGTTCATGCATTCACCGTCATTTTGGTAATGTACTGTACATGATTCTGTATATTAATATGTGATTTTCATATTTGCATGTTAAAACCTGCAACAGTAGGTATTGTTATCTACATTATTTTTACATGAAAATTTATTCTTTCAAATTGTTAAATCTCTTTGTTGTGAAAAGTATTTCATGGGCTCTGCCTGTTCTTCAGTCCCATCGCTTTCGGGAAATAATATTGTTTAAATCACATAGGAAATTGAATCGGAAAACTTGTAAATGTCCTTAATGTGTCTTTCCTAAAACCTAAATAAAGAATTACCTAGTCCTTCGTAACTTTGAACAAACAAGTTTTGACCACTTTGAAATCCCAGACGACGTGCCTTGCCATTACAGACACGATGACTAAACGTCACTGTGTGTACTGCTGTACAACTCACAATGATACGACATTAAGGTGACAACCGTGTTATACAGCATGCCAGTACCTCCTTTAACAACTACCCTTATATATTAATACATGTACATTATACATTATTGTAGGGTGAGACACTGATACGGCTTTGTCAACACGGTCGCAAGTCCACCAGACAGACAAGTTTACTGGCATCTGCTGTTGTTAATACATACATCTTCCTAACAGCTAATCTAATCTTCCTTGAGACACAAGTCATTTTCAGTAAAGTCGTCCCTGTGCTAAATTTGACATGTGGCCTACTGTCAGGATGGCGGGGCTGATTGAAAACGACAAATCGACCGACAAAGGCCAGAGGAAAGCTGCCAACAAGGCAAGTCTCAGCCGGGCCTCAAGAGGTGGAGCGGTTCTACCTTACGAATTAAAGTTAGTCCTCTATAATTAAGCTTCGGGGAAAGACCTGAGCTGAATGTTTACATCAGGTCACCTAGACCTTTGTAATCATTATATGTGACGTCACAGTTTAACGATTGCTAATGGTCTTCTTTGGTGATCAATAGATGGCGGCCATCTTGAACTTAGTTTAATTTCATCACATACATTGATAAGATCTTCGCATCCACCAAGGGTCTGTTATGCTTGCTTGTAAAAATCAATTGCAGATTATGGCAACAGAGTCTTATCTTGAAAATAAATATTTTACAGTAATTTAGGTATGATTTATGCTTGATTTTGAAACCGTAGCATATATAAAAGTGATAAAAGCGGTTTCTGTGATAAATGTAAGTTGTTTTTATATTAATAGAGATATGGAACTTGCTGTAATGTTATAATAAGAGGGGGATTTCTGCATTTAGGTACACATTTAACTGATACATAATGTCGCCCTGGGCTTATTTTGATTTAAGGCTGCGTTATGTAGTTCACGGCAGAATGATCCACGTCCAATTGCTGCTTTCGGGTCATCGCAAAAGACATAGAATAGCATTAAACGTTCAATGATGGCTCGAGCTTCATCTAATAGTATATTTTCTTTCGTTAGGCCACGACAAATGAGTTATACGTTATTGGATTCTTTCACATACGTCTACATTCTTTTAGAAAATGGCACCCCGACCATATCAAGATCAACATTCGCACCTACACCAGGAAACACGTCATAGCCATGCTAAACACTATGATACACCCAAACATCCTGACACACCCTAACAACATGACACACCCAAACATCCAGACACACCGTAACACCCAGACACATCCTATCATCCAGACACACCCAAACATACAGACACACCCTAACATCCAGACACACACTAACATCCTGACATACCCTTACATCCTGACACACCCAAACATGCAGACACACCCTGACATCCTGACACACTCACACATCCAGACACACCCTAAAATGCAGACACACCCTGACGTCCTGATACACCCTAACAACCTGACACACTCTAACATCCTGACAAACCCTACATACAGACACACCGTAACATCCAGACACACTCTTACTTCCAGACACACCCTTACATCCTGACGCACCCTAACATGCAGACACACCCTGACATACTGATACACCCTAACAACCTGACACACTCTAACATCCTGACAAACCCTACATACAGACATACCCTAACATCCTGACACAATCTAACATCCAGACACACCCTAACAACCTGACACACCCTAACATCCAGACACACCCTAACATCCTGACACACCCTAACATCCTGACACACCCTAACATCCTGACACACCCTAACATGCAGACACTCTCTAACATCCAGACACTCTCTTACATCCTGACACACCCTTAAATCCTGACACACCCTAACATCCAGACACACCCTAACATCCAGACACTCTCTAACATCCTGAC
>VKKT01001721.1:31605-50242 GCA_008038995.1 Haliotis laevigata | reverse complement strand
TAACATCCAGACACACCCTTACATCCAGACACACCCTAACATCCTGACACACTCTAACATCCCGACACACTCTAACATCCTTACACACCCTAACATCCTGACACACTCAAACATCCTGACACACTCTAACATCCTGACACACCCCTACATCCTGACACACCCTAACATCCAGACACACCCTTACATCCAGACACACCCTAACATCCTGACACACTCTAACATCCGACACACTCTAACATCCTTACACACCCAAACATCCAGACACACTCTAACATCCAGATACATCCTTACATCCTGACACACCCTAACGCCCCAACACAACCCAACATCCAGACACGTCTGACCACACTGATACCCTGCCCCAACAGGCTTACACGCCCCAACCCCCTGACTCACAACGACATCCAGATACACTCCAACACCCTAACACCCCTCACACCCATCCCACCCAACATCCAGACATATCCCAACTCCCCAAACAAACATGCCAGCAGCGATTCTGATTTGAAACTAATCAATGAGGTGTGGCCACTTACTGCACATTACATATTGCACGCCAAGGAAGCCAGTAGATCAGTACATTGTATAGACACCAACTGGCATGCTTACAGAACCCTCGGGCTCACTCGTAAATGTATATGTAAACATACCAGACGATTGTCCATCAATTTGGATCGTGAAAACCCGATACATCATCATACAACACATTCTTACACACATACAAAGTTCATTTTTTTCTGAGCCATGCATACTCCAGCGCACAAAAAAATGAACAATGGAACATTCAAATATATATACGCTGAATGTAGAACGAAATCTGTATGATGCACTCGATATCATGGTCAGGGTGTCTTAATCACTTAACTCTTTGAATGGTCCGTTGGCATGGTAACTATGCGAGAGAACTGTCCAACAATAAGATCAGTTAATTACAAGTGCCAATCAAAGTAACAGAGCCCAGTATGCTGTGACCTTGACCTCACGACGGGCTGTACAGGTATACTTTGGGTAGGATGTGACGTTTTTGACTCTCGCCTTTCATGTTGAAACAACTGCCAAATAGTGATACCACTGAGCTATCCTTTAAAGGGCGTAAGAAAACCCAGCGCTCTCACTCACCCTGCTATCGGGATCAGTACGTCACATGATATTGTACAGACCTTTACATAACAAAATATTTCAGTTTAGAAAACTAAGATGTCTTTAAATTTATAGGACATTGTTTTATAAGGATGGGCTGGCCGTCTTTACCGCGTGAGTCGTTGCTATGAATCAATGGTATGCCTCGTCAGACATTTAGAAACTTCTGAACGCAACGTAAAACAATGTTCATGCACTAACATATCGAAACATTTTGTCCATATAACATACGTTTAGTCTTAAGTGTGAACGTATCTTCGTATTAATACGTTGTACAGAGTTGTGCCCCTTTGGCATGCTGGAGCCTAACATCGCTTGTTCGAATCCTGGACTAGCCCTGATTGTGTGTATAGGTCCAAAATGTCTGACCAAACCGAAAAGCGAGTTAAACCAAACGCACTCACTCACTCTATCGTCCGTACCATGTATCATGCACTTGGGTGCGCTTTGTTCCAATAACTCACGGAGAGCGATACCATACTATGTTCACGTACAGTCCCCTCTCGGCCCTGCCTGTCTCTCCTAAAGCCATTTTTCCAATAAAACAGTCTCGTTTGTTCATTTCTTTTGGTCAAACTATTTAGTGTTCAACAGGAACCGTGTTGCCTAGCAACAGAATCTAAGGGATCTTGCCAGAATTCCCTGGTTTTCGTCAGCCTCACGAACCTTTCGATACCATTATCCGTCGTGCAATTTCATTAATTGAAAGAAACAGACTCAACCACGACGAGCAACTTGTGTCAACTAATCTGAATATTGATGGCAGCCACAAAATCATGTGTATACATTTTTTGTCTTTTTCCAAAGGAACATCCCGGCATAATCTCTCCGTTGGTTTGTAGCAGAGATAGGATTTAGACTTAACCAGCCTCTGACAAACAGATACGGTCCAACCTTTACTGCTCTGTGGGGCTGATGGGGACGGATATCACGGTTGTATGCTTGTATCTGTTTCCAGGCTATACGTGATGTGGATGGTGCGGGATTAACTATTCCCAAGTGTTTGAGGGTACTTGGTTTACATTGTGCTAGGATGAGGTAACCTAACTGTAATAGGATATGCAAAACACACAATGTGCATTTGTTGCTCATAATATGACAACCCTAACTGCATTCCCTTTGAGTGCGTGATGGGGAAGATGGTAGATGGTAGATGCCGTTTTGAGCAAGACTTACACCCAGATCAAAGCTCCAGAGTGTTGATGTTTCATTAACCTAAGAGCTTGTGAAATAAGTACCATTGATTTTAACAGGTGGCATTAGGTCGGCGGTCCGGCTTAAAAGTAAACAACTCGAACCTAATGTGTGAGAGCAATACTGTTTAACTACATTTCAAAATAAGACGGTAATGGTATAGCTCTTAAAAAAGTAAAATAGAACGAAAAGACATTTGTTATCGTTGCGTGTTTTTTAAAAGAAGTACACACGTATCATCACACTCTTGAAACCAAGACCTCCTCATTGTTTATTCAGTCCAATAACAATACCCTAATGATTGTCTCCCTTTGATCGTGACGTAATAGATGTGGATATCCACCCTGAAATCCGTTCAAACATCTTTTGCCTAATAGCAAGAGATGGTCTTTGTTATTTGTAACTTCACTGAAAACACAGACGCATATAGCATTTACAAATATATTTACTAATCTTATTCAGAAATTATTTTTTTGAAATATTCATTATTATGTCATATTTGTGGAAGGGTCGTTGAGGATATGTTTAATCCCATATCATATTGATCCGATTTTGCATCAGTGACCTAGGTATTTGAGTGCGTGGCTGGAACAGTCAAACAGGAAGTGTGTGGCCCCTGAGTAATTATTGATAAATAAAGTGTTTAAACATAACAAAGGAATTGCTGATATGTTGTATTCAAATATATGACTTCACGAAACGAATCTACGACTTGAGAATTGTTTTGGGTAAATGAAATTATCCACATTGTTGTAAATCACTTTCCACAGATTTAGAAGAGATACGCCAACCTTCCCCAGTGTTCTCAGGTCATGGCATATTTAGATGTGGTCACTTCTTGTGTTAACACCGTCTAGGTCTTGCCTGTATGGTGTGAAAAAGCCATAGAGGTTTAGACCCAGTTTCTACCACCACCTCGTGTGCTACAGCCTCTTTAAAATATTCATTCCTGTCTCAATTAGATGATATCATCTTTGCTGTCTCGCAATAGACATCCAGCAAATACCTATTGAGCTCAAGCATCGACAAGAACGTTAGTACCTTACGGGAGATGCTTTTTTAATGGTTTCTCAAAAGGTGCACGAATATCAATTGTTTTATTACAATCAGAAAAGGGTAAATAATATGAAGTTTCTGTTGAGTTACCATCGGCTGCAGCTTCTATTGGGAATGGTGCTTTTGGTTTGAGAAGGAGTATCTCCATGACTGACTACAATGGCCAGTTTGTTTTGGTTTCAGCTCCATGTCGAGATATAGGCTTTGGGTGTTTCTTTGGACAAGCCACCTTGTCATCACAGGGACGGTTTGACGATAGTAGAACATTGTTGAAATAACGGCATTGAGGTGGTTTACGGTAGTAGAATATCGTGGAAACAACGGCATTGAGTTGGTTTAACGGTCGTAGCACATTGTGGATATAACGGCATTGAGGTGGTGTAACGACCGTAGAACACTGTTGAAATAACGGCACTGAGGTGGTTTACGGTAGTAGAACATCGTGGAAACAACGGCATTGAGTTGGTTTAACGGTCGTAGCACATTGTGGATATAACGGCATTGAGGTGGTGTAACGACCGTAGAACACTGTTGAAATAACGGCACTGAGGTGGTTTAACAGTATTGAGGTGGTTTAACAGTCGTAGAACCTTCGTCGAGATAGGGGAAGTAAGGTAGTTTGACAGCTGTAGAACCTTCACCGACGTAGGGGTAGTGATGTCGTTTAAGGATCGCCTTGTGGAAATTGGGGGAATCAGGCGGTTTAAAGGTCGTAGAACATTGTCAAGAGAGTCTGTGACGTACACACAGCACCTAGTCGGTAAGGTTGTTCAGAGGTCGCAACACCTAGCCCATGATATCAGGAAGATTTCAATCTTCAGAAGTCCGTTGCACACGTTTTTGTCCAATCGCACCTAAATCTGCATCCCAACAGTAACTTTATCAGAGAACCAAGGATATATCTCCATTGTGCTGCTTCATAATTCGTCTCTTGCCTAAAGGTCCTGAGGTGGTGCCGCAGAGGTCCAAGAAGACACCCTTAACCCTGCCATGACCACTGGTCATGGGTTCGAATCCCATATCGCCCAAGAAGGATCCATGGTCACTACACCAAACCAGGCCATACCATTGCCTCGTTCATTAAACAACAATAAACTCCAACTCATACTTTCGCCAGTCCCCCAGTTCTTCCAGACCTTCCTCCACGAATGCACAAGCCACCGACCCATTTAACAGTGCAGCTTGCAAGGTGAGGACAATTTACTGAGAGAGGAATACATACGTGTACCTTATTGCGTCGTTGTGTACGCTACTTAAACTGCAAGAGAACTGCTTGTGGGTTCCTGGCATGGCCATATCTATAATGTTCCCGTACATAGATCGATTATATGTTGTCGTCCCTCAACCTTTCTTTGCCCGACATAAAACGCTGGTTTTGGTACTTTGAAGTGCCTTTGTCTACATTATTCTCATAATTAACCGTGGCATTTACTTTGTCAAAGTGTCATTCAGCAGCTAAATTCACTTCGTCAACATTGCTTTGTGAGCGCATTTCTGTAAAATATCGGTAACGATTTTTTACTAAATGTTTATGGCATGTATTTAAATAATTGACGTAAAAATAGATAAAACACGAAAACTAACAACGTAAATTTTGAAAGGAGTAGCTTTGTGTCTGAAATTGGAGGACGAAAACGGAGGATTATAAATCTATCAACATGTCACTACAGTGCTGTTTGAACCTTGAATTAAAATGGAAAGTAATAAGTACGACCATTCAACAATCTAATACATGGCTCTCTAAACCAGAACAGACCAGTGTTCCTGGTTCGAGGCGTGTAATGACGCGGGCCCTTGTGCACGTTATCATTTGAAATAATAACCCAAAACACACTGACCATAAAGTCCTGTCGCTCCATCAACTTCAATGTCATTCTCATAATGCCTCGAATTCAAGGTTTATAAAGTAATGAAAACGTTCAAAGGTGCACTTCTTTAGCGTTCCGTTTACTTACTTCCATCTTGCTTTTTTAAGTTGGCCTAGCAATGGAAAGGCCATTATTACAATGCTTTTTCTCTGATTGTACTAAGGATTATAATAATCCTTATAGAATGAAGACAAACATGTTTTGTCATTGTTCAGGATTCGCAAATAACTCAATGACGTCGTTTTTTATTCCCTAGGTTGTCTTGTGTAATCACTTTCCTCATGAACACTAGAACGTTGATGTCATTGGACCAACAATCACGTGTAGCATGATATGACTCACCACATTACCTTTGTTATATTTTGAAACTTTGGCTATCACAGTGTCACTGCCACAACTGTTAAAACATCGACCAATGTCTTCTTGCATGTAACTTGTAATTCGTTACAATTTTTGTAATGTGATCATTGTTGGTAAGATTTGATAAAAAAATTAAATGTCGTTATGGACAAATTAAAAATAAATTGACTACCTAATTTCCAGAATTGGTTGTTTTTCAGTCCTTTGCTATTTGCTTTGTTATTTTTTGTCATTTTAAGGATTTGATCATTATTGATAAAATATTGAACATATCGTTGTGGCCATATTACATTTGAGAGAACTTCATTCTTGACTTCAATCAACGGTTACAAAGGCCAAATGTATTAACCTTTACAGCATGAGTTGGCCATCCCATCAACCCAGGCTTCCAGAACACCTGGTCGTATCACTGGAATGATTTCATTCTCCAAATCCATTTGTAACATAGACACAACTATATGCCCAAAGCATCAAAGTATTAATACGAAGCCAGATGAAAAGAAATCATTCAGGGAAATGTCATCATAATTAGCAACAAAATATCGAAATGAGATTAATCTATTAAAATAAGAGAATCGTATATTTAACATACTGCATATCGAATGTCGTAGTGGCTCGCGAAAATATACTTCATCATCTGGTTTTGTCTAAACAGCTCTAGGCCGTGAAAGTGCAAACACACTCAACCATATCATACAGGGAAATGTCATCATAATTAGAAACAAAATATCGAAATGAGATTAATCTATTAAAATAAGAGAATCGTATATTTAACATACTGCATATCGAATGTCGTAGTGGCTCGCGAAAATATACTTCATCATCTGGTTTTGTCTAAACAGCTCTAGGCCGTGAAAATGCAAACACACTCAACCAAACCTCTTCCTGACATAAATACGGTAGGAACACAGAGCGCCAATGTAAAGCTTTGAGGAAACTACCAATTTCATTTGGTTACTAAGTTGAAAGAAAACAGACTCACGGCGGTGACAGGGATATTGTTTGGGCAACGAGTTGGATTGGTCAGGCACGGCTCCGACTGGCGACTTCGTCTTAAAACCAGAAAAATCAATCACCGTAAGCAGAACGCATTTAAAGGGAAGCAGTAGGGAAGCAGTCGACTCGTTGCTTGGACATCAATAGAAAGACCGTTCATTATATGTTTGGTGTAACGCTACAATGAGATAAATATTCAGTTTTTGAAAGTTAACAACATTAGGCATTTATTCAACAGTTTTGCATTTTCTCATTGGTTATCCAGTTTCTGTGCTTTAAAAAAGTACGTGTGAAAATCTCTTCAGATTGGATTAGAGATCCCATCGTTTAAATACAACATGTATGTAATGTCATATATAATATATATAGCTAAATGTGTGCAAAGGTATCCTGGGGTTTTGTAATGTGATCAATGTTTAGATAGGCTCGACGTAATGAAATAGCTGAATCCTTCCTATGAAGCATTGGACTATTGGATATGATCTTTCTTACATCTTATCTAAAAGCCTGCATCTAACATGCACTGCTCAAACAATTCATTATGAAGTTATTTTCTCTTTTCAGTTAAGTAAATTCCCCTAAAGGTTGCATGACAGCATCAGAAAATAATCACATCCATATTCTCGGTCGTGATAAATGTTGAATAAAGAGCGGTATCTTCCCATGACAGACTGGTCCCTTTATTGTCTCCAATACATCAAAAGAACGGTTTGTTATATTCCCCAGTTGCCCCTGGTGTGGATTACTTTAATGAACATTGATGCGGAAGTTATTACATCATTGCATCAAGCCGTCTTACCCGATGGCATAGGGATCACAAGTGAAACTATCTGGAATCGTATATGACAGGGTCATATTTGGTATAAAATGTATTACGACAGAGGTGGAATATAGCGTTGTTTGATTGGGATTCGGCAACCGTTCGTTCTTCATGCCCAGGATCAGTGTGTTTACTTTACAGGCGTAGTTCGTTAAAACTTCCTTGTCCCCAACGACGAATAGTAAATTAAATGGACTTGTGTGGAATAGATGAATTATGATCAATGGTGATCATCTCCCGAATATGCATAATTATCATACTCTAAACTATTAACATGAAGGATGACAATAGTTCCAACTTCCCACTGATAACAGCAGATTTCTTTAGTCTTCATTGCTGTTACGGTATAGCTCCCAACATAGTATTTTAGGGATTGAATAAATGATGATATCAACGTCTTCTGATCTTTATTTGTTCAACGTGACACTTATTACTATTTTAGTAATAGATTATGATTTAAACGTTTGCTGTATATGTCTGCAGCTTTAGTTTGCACCTTACAATCCAGGGATGAGCACTCCATGAGCAACGACGCTATTGGAATACGATGACAATCATCAACCATGGCTGACCATCTGATCTCGTTTTTCGCCTTTGCGACAGTAGTAGTTGCTGAAGACGGTTAGGATCTAAAGTGTCAAATGTAGGTGTTTCTGTTCTGGTACACACACACGTACACACGTGAACACACACACACACACACACACACACACACACACACACACACACACGCACACACACGCACGCGCACACGTACACACACACGCACGCACATATATAAACACACAGAGCATAGACACACACAACAAAAGAAAGGGTCGTGTTTAATTATATTCTAAGGATGTATAAACAGATTCAGATAATAATGAATCATTACAGTTACTCATGACTCCTTACCTACACCACATTAAGACATAAATAACAATGAAAATACACTTACATGCTGATAACAGGATGTACAAATACAAATATTCAGTTCATTCAGGCTCAAAGTGAGAAGCTGTTTAAACGGACATCATTAAAATTAATGGGTCTTATTTTTTAAAATTCGTAACTTTTTACTCATGAGAGGCAAATCGCAAAAGCCTCTCTCACGTCATCGGAAATATATCAACAGAAAAAGATGTGAGAACTACAGCATAGTTTTCTTGGTCTATGAGTGAGTGAATGAGTTTAGTTTTACACTACACTCAGCAATATTCCAGCCAGCTATATGGTGGTGGTCTGTAAATAATCGAGTCTGGACCAGACAACCCAGTGGTCAACAGCATGACCATCGATCTACGCAATTGGAATACAATGACTTGCATCAGGGTGCACACCACGGTGTACGTTTTGCGTCCTATTGACCATAGAAACATGAAGAAATAAATAAGAATAGAACTGTATTGCCAGCAAGAATTTGAATTGAATGTGTTATGAAATAGCGCGAATGAATGACCGAAAATATAAAATATCCCTTTTGGCACATTTGCCGGTTTCAGTTCTACTGGACAAACAGAGAGCGTCCTATTTGGATATGCAATTATTACAAATGATCATAAACCAACACCAGGACTCTTTATGACCCAAACATTAATGAAGCCATCAGTTGTTTATGTCGGCCGAGAGTAAAGACTTCCCCAGCATGTCAAGCAAGGAAGAAATAGCTCCAGCATGTTCGTTTTGCCGTCGTTTCTTCCATCATAAACCTCCTCTAAAGAGTCAATGTGTCGATCTGGAGAAAGAAGTTATGATTTAGACGTTTGCTCTTTCATACCCCATCTCGGAAATGGCGAGAATTGATGCATTTCCAAACGATGGGATTACCAGTCTCTCTTAATCCCATGCGATCATATTTAGCTTATCATTGTCAAATAGTGAAACTGAAAGGTCGAGAGATTCGATAAGGACAAAGTTATGGCCCATAAATCACCGTATATCCAAGAAGTCAAGCGTATTTCATTCTCTTTCCGTCATCCCTGTCTCAGACCTTGGTCGCTCGTCTCGAAACTTTTCACGCTTGATTTGTATGAATGGAAATAGTGCAAGGATTGATTTGAAATTACCCCAACAAACCGTCAGCTAGTCATCTTCCTGGTCAATACTGCTGCCGTCAACAAAGTTATATGTCCACAAATCGGTCCACACTTGATGATTCCCAGGGTGCAATACAGACTGACCAATGTCAATAGCAGTTACCACAAGAGCCTTTATCGGCGGTATAAGGGATAAATCAAAATGACCAATCACGTTCATTCGTTTCTCATCAATCACTTCACATTACCTTACAGTTATTCCAATCATTTATCAATTTCTTTTGACATTGGTTCAAGCTGTCCTTTCTTTAAAGGCAGTGGCATTATTTGTTCATTCTTCATAGACGTATTTGAATGTATGTCTTCCAGTACATGAAGAGTCACAGACGCTGGTGCCTACTGGCCTACTCAGTAGCAACTAATAGTCACAGAGCATGGGCTACTTTCATAGCAAATCCGAGCTTTAGTTTAAGAAAGTGCTTGTTTGAAACTGGGAGTCGACGTCTAGACGACTTAAACCTTAAAGCTATCAAACTGTCTAATGAACTAAATCGAATATAGTACACTATGTACATGATATTAATACCAAGAATTCATCGCGATTTTTGCTTTTATAGAATGACAAGAACATTACATTAAGAAAGTAATAAGACAATATTCAGTACCAGCATGGATTCCATACTTTGGCAATATGTTTGGCTTTGTGAGGTATGTAAATATTGAATGATATCATGATACGATGTTCTAGTCAACATAACTTTATTTTTCACAATAATTCTTGATACAACTCATCATCAGGCTTTCTGGGAATTTCATTTGTATCATCGCAAAACCCATCCCGAGTATCTACAGCATGTTGAATCTCTTGTTGATCATTCTGAACAAAGTTTTATATGTATGTTTCCCTCATGTACTGCCAGTTTATGTCCAGCTTGGAAGCTCCAGGCTTTGACGTACTGAGGTTTCTAATTCAAGACATCCGTCGACCGGTCATCCAGTGTCAACTGTGTACATCTACAATGATCCCCGGAAGTGTTTCATGTCAAAATCCCTTCCCTCCTTTAGATCATGATTCACACTGTACGGATATTGTTTCGTCGGTTCATGAATAGTGTCATTGAATTGGTTTTCTATGTTAAATGTTATCTTATTACTTGACATTCTGTCAAGGTTTGGGTTTGGTTAAAACTCATCCCGGCTTCCGGATTCGGTAACATCAGGTGTAGTACATGTTCGTTTTCCACAGAGTATGCCTCTAAAACGTCCCCATCCTCACTTCAGTGGTCAAGCGTAGACCTATGCAGACACGTGGTATAGTTCATCTACAAGGCCGAATTAACAAGAAACCTAATAATGTA
The DNA here is from genome assembly GCA_008038995.1 of Haliotis laevigata. Taxonomy (NCBI): domain Eukaryota; kingdom Metazoa; phylum Mollusca; class Gastropoda; order Lepetellida; family Haliotidae; genus Haliotis; species Haliotis laevigata. The sequence continues at coordinate 39,432 of VKKT01001721.1, read as the reverse complement.
ATTTCTACCAGGTCCAATTATTCCATCGCAGATCACACATTCCTATTATCTGCCTTTCTTGCGTTGCTCGTTGTGTTTACAGTTACATATAATTCGACATAAAAAGCTCACCAAAATAGTTCTCGAAAAAATCCATACATATCGAATACTATCTACGTGGATTATACTTATGACAAAGTTGCTTTTGCATGACCCTTGGCATCAGCTCGTTCTATAACCACTCCATATGTCTATATGTGATTTGTGGCGGTGTGTGGTCCTGTGCGTAGATCTCAGGTCACAATCAGTTGAAGTTAAGCAACGTTGGACGCGCAGAGTCCTTGGATGGGTGACCGTGTTTGGCAGCTTGACTCCTGAGAGTTTCTAGGACTTCAGTCCTGTCCCACAACGAAGCACATGTGATGCATGTGGTCGCACCTTAGGCACGTTCGTTCAAAATTGCCTCTGTCGCCCCGGCAGTAAAATTTGGTACCTGGTATAAAACAAGGGTATTCTGAATTTGAACCTTGAGAGCCTGACAGGCGAACGGTTGTATTCTGTACTCGTTGACATATTAATGTCAGCGTTTTGAGTATGCAATATGCATGGATAAATTCGCAATACGAATGAACTATTATTATTTGTAAAGCTGGTGTACGTTTTATACTATTCAAAGAAGTTAGAGAACACCGAATCCATTCAATTACTGGCATGTCAGATAAACTGTAGTAAACTGAAAGAATAGGGTGTTCTTAACCTCTTTTGAGTGGTTTCTTTTGTGTAAGCTGTCGGAAGGTCTTGTTCTTAGTTTAGCTCGATATTCCTTTCGTGACAAGACTTTAATGATAGGATAGGGAATATGATACCGTGACTTCATCTGTGAAGCAGCCATATTGACGCCAAAAGCTTCATAACACTGGAAGTACCTTTTTCCTCTATTCTAATGGGTTTATATATATTGTTGATGTTTGCAGTGTACATAAAATGAAACACGATTGAAAGGTAAGCCCGTGAGATTTGTGTGCATGTGTGATCACACGATAAGTGTCGTGAATCTTGTATGACACTTGCAATACTGACGTCGGCTGTATGGCCTTGGGATTTGTCTCGCGTGCCATGCGTTACGGTAACGTTGTAGCACTTTGTGATATAACGCAATGTATGTATATTTAATGGTGAATTGGACCTGACGTCGGCAATATCATGCAGTTGGAAGCATGTCAGCCTACATGTGTGTAGGGTGTTGAGGTAGTCGAGTAGTTTGTTACGCTGAAAACAGTGTTCGATTCTCCACATGGGTAAAATTTGTGGAACCCATTTCTGGTGTCATCTGCCGTGATGATGCTGGAAAAGCTGGGGTATTGCTGGGAGCGGTTAACCATACTCGCTCACTCATTACGTTCAGATATATCCGTACGTGGAGAGAGTTAAACTTGTTGCATTGCATGTAGTAGGTGACCCGTGCCACGACACGCTACCTTGATACCCCTTACATGACCACAGTAAAACTACCCACAACGTGAACAGTGCAAACAGCTTGAGTTATACGTATATTTGCCATAGGCAGTTCCCCTTAACTTGGAGTTAATGTTTTAGAATTTGAAGGCTATGATGGTTCAAAGCTATCTAATTATCAACCGGACCTCGCACATAAGTAAATTCATCAAATCATATGTATGTATGTTCGTTACTAATGCAGATCTCTGCATGTGCCTTCCTCAATAATCAAAGTATCCGTATGTGCTTTTCTTGGTAAGCAAGGTATATACGTGTGACTTTCTTATCAATTGAAATATATGCATGAGAGGTTCTCATTTACCGAGACTAATGCGTGTTACTTTCTATGTCCTACTTTCAGTGATATGGACAGATTCTTGGGTATGCTTGTGCAACAGAAGACCTGTGGTTTCAAAACAGGTTTCAATGATATAACAACGTATGGGATGGATTTACAACTTCTTTAATATGTACAACACGAGGTTTCTGGGCTAGTTCTTGTCCCGGCCTTCATTAGGTGAATGACAAAATATGATTACGAGCAAATATATAGTATGTGCAGGAGGTAGTGTTACAGACTGAGATGTACAGAGATTAACGAGATTAAATGATATGTTTTGATTGAGATGTACAGAGTTCAAAGAGATTTGGTTTCAATGATGGCATCAGAGCGGAAGTGTATTCATATTGCACATGATAGGGATGTTACAGTTCGAAGACGATGCATTGGGATTCTAAAATTTGTAGACCCGCTATCTAGATGTATAATAGGTATTTATTAGATGTGATCAGTTATAACTCAATATTGACGACAGGGAGTTTCCTTATGGTCTGAAAACCGGAACGCCTTTGTACCAGATTACACTTTCCTTCTTATTCCTGAAGAAATCATAATTGTGTTACATACATCACAACAGTAATTCCAACTTTAAATGGTGTTAAAAGTGCATAAAATATCATCTTGAAGAAACAAAGTGGTGTATGATTAAGATGACCATATGAGGGCGTATAGAATTACCCCCTTATTAAGTTTCATGAATATTACGTCGGAATGGGCGTCAAATCTAGCTATAGTCGAACAGTCGAGGCGACGAGAGAGCTTTAACCTCTACCCCATTGGCCCAATAGCCTCGAAGCCGCCATTTTGACTTACTTAGCTCTGTGTGTTTGAGCCTGACTATAAGACACTTGAGTCATCGGGTTAGTGATTAAATGTCAAGGAATTACATTACATTTAACTGCATCGCCCATTTAGAGTCAAATGTTTGCACGGTAGTGAAAGGTTAAAACTCTTTCTCCAAAAGAAATAACACTAGTACGACCAAGTACATCTAAAGACGAAAGACTGAATTCTATCCATTAGTGTGTAGAATCTTGCATTTCAAAGACGTTTTAGACTAAGGCCGATTTAGTAATTTATTTTGTTCATTCCAATCACTGACGTGAAATGATACAATGACATGTGTCGCTTCTCAGCGAATTCAAGTCTATTTTTACTTATAAATATGTGAATCTTGTTGATTATGTCCAGTTTTAAGTCAAGGCGTGTAAACGCTGAACTAATTACATCCAGCAATGACGGAGGATTGACGTAATGCGTCGTTGCTTTCAACCTTCGTCGACACACCTGATGTCTGAAGGTAACTGATTCACGTTCCAAAATTGGTAGAAATGAACATGAACTCCCATAAAATGGTCCCACTACGACATGAAACATTTACACTAATGACCCTATTTCTGAAGATTGTTGAGAGGCGTTGTAGTTTGAGTAGGGGAGTTGTTTGGTGATTTAGGTCTCGTCAAGGACACTCGTCAAGGACACTCGTCAACTGTCTGAATCCGACTTGTTCAGAAAAGAGCCAGTCTTCAAGTTGCTATTCACATTCATTCGGTTAAAGTTTCCTTGCATAATATACATCATCCATGCATGACTAGAAGTTATCAGATTTCATGCTAATATGGTGTGGATCGAGAACAGTAAATATTGACAGGGTATTTGCGTTGGAAGTGTATAAACACACTGAGACACAGACACAAAGGCACAAAGACAAAGACACACAGACATGCACAGACACACACACATCCATCCCGTCGCATTTATTAAGTCCATTCAAATCTGTAATAGCTGTCTGCTAACAACACCCACTTGGTAGTACAATTAATTATCAGCAAATAAATACTCGTTTAATTTAACATGTAATTGCTACTGTTTCGTCAGTCAAGCGAATAAATAGTCCAAAGAGAAAAGTCCATAGGGGCGTAGTGATACATCAGGTGTGAGTGACACGGCCTTGGTCTTGTCTGTAACAGCCAATCCCTTTTGTCCACCATCGATCACGCAAACACTCGCGAGATGTCAGACGTACAGGTTCAAAAGGCCAATAATCGTCAAGAATCGAAAGAATAATGTCCCATGTTGGACGCTGATGATTTTGATAGATGACATAATGGCGTCCGGAGCTAAGAGAGGGGAAGAAGCATTTTACAGCTCGTTGTTACACTCTAGGCTTTCCGCCATGTCGCCAGAAGATTGTGATAAATGGAGCTGCCTTTAGCTTTTAAAGCATCCGTCTCATTCAAACTAGCAGTCATCGGGTAGATCGTATTAACATTGCTGCCTTTGTTCGCGCAGCCATGCCAAACGGTACTTTTATTTAAGTGTAGTTTACATGGTTTCCGTAGCGTGACAAATTAGTGGTGGTAATCGACTGGACATTACCCCTATCTCCATCGTATTGCTTAGCAGTCATTGGCTTACTCAATGCACAGTTCAGTTCAGATATATATCACGGATGTATTTGCGCCTCATAGACTTCGTATCGTCTCCATTAATCTAGATAGGCATTACTGTTTCGAGAATATACTCGCAGATATTCTTCGGTTGCTAAGATGTGTTACTGGAACACTGACTTGATCTATGTAGATTTAGCCATGCCATTCTTTCGATGACCAATGACGCCACTGATACGTGTCACGTGTTCTTTGCCTACTGGTCCAGGTTAATTGTTCCATGGCTACTGATACATGCCACATGTTCCAGGGCTACTAGTCCATGCCACATGTTCAATGGCTAATGGTCCATGTTAATTGTTGTATGGCTACTGTTCCAAGTTACTTGTTCCATGGCTACTGATACATGTTACTTGTTCTATGGTTACAGGTCCATGTTACCTTTTCTATGGCTACTGGTCCATGATACTAGTTCCATGGCTACTGGTCCATGTTACTTGTTCCATGGCTACTGGTCCATGCTACTTGTTCCACGGCTACTGATACATGTTACTTGCTCTATGGCTACTTGTCAAAGTTACTTTTTCAATGGCTACTGGTCCAAGTTACTTGTTCCACGGCTACTGGTCCAAGTTACGTGTTCCACGGCTACTGGTCTAAGTTACTTGTTCCTTGGTTACTGTTCCATATTACTTGTTCAATGGCTAGTGCTACATGCTACTTGTTCCTTGGCTACTGATACATGTTACTGTTTCAATGGCTACTGGTCCATGTTACTTGTTCCATGGCTTCTGGTCCATGTTACTTGTTCCACGGCTACTGGTCCATGTTAATTGTTGCATGGCTACTTGTGGATGTTAATTGTTTCATGGCTACTGGTCCATGTTACTCGATCCATGGGTACTGGTCCATGTGACTTGTTCTATGCCTACTGGTATATGTTACTCGTTCCATGGCTACACGTCCATATTACGTATTCCATGGCTACTGGTCCATGTTAATGTTCCATGGCTACTGGCAAATGTTATTTGTTCCATGGCTAATGGTCCATGTTAATTGTTGTATGGCTACTGGTCCATGTTACTTGTTCCATGGTTACTGGTCCATGCCACATGTTCCATGGCTAATGGTCCCTGTTAATTGTTGTATGGCTACTGGTCCATGTTACTTGTTCCATGGTTACTGATCCATGCCACATGTTCCATGGCTAATGGTCCCTGTTAATTGTTGTATGGCTAATGGCACATGTTACTTGTTCCATGGCTACTGTTCCAAGTTACTTGTTCCATGGCTACTTGTTCCATGATACATGTTACTTGTTCTATGGTTACAGGTCCATGTTACTTTTTCTATGGCTACTGGTACATGTTACTAGTTCCATGGCTACTGGTCCATGTTACTTCTTCCATGGCTACTGGTCCAACCTACTTGTTCCACGGCTACTGATACATGTTACTTGTTGTATGGCTACTTGTCCAAATTACTTTTTCAGTGGCTACTGTTCCAAGTTACTTGTTCTATGGCTACTGGTCCAAGTTACTTGTTCAACGGCTACTGGTCCAAGTTACTTTTTCCATGGCTACTGGTCCAAGTTACTTGTTCCATGGCTACTGGTCCATGTTACTTGTTCCATGGCTACGAGTCAATGTTACTTGTTCTATGGCTATTGGTCCATATTACTTCTTCCATTGCTACTGATACATGCTACTTGTTCCATGGCTCCTGATACATGTTACTGTTTCCATGGCTACTGTTCCATGTTACTTGTTCTATGGCTACTGGTCCATGTTACTTATTCCATGGCTACTGGTCCATGTTCATGTTCCATGGCTACTGGCCAATGTTATTTGTTCTGTGGCTACTGGTCCATGTTAATTGTTGTATGGCTACTGGTCCATGTTACTGTTCCATGGCTACTGCTCCATGTTAATTGTTCCCTGGCTACTTGTGCATATTAATTGTTCCATGGGTACTGGTCCATGTTACTTGATCCATGGGTACTGGTCATAGTTACTTGTTCTATGGCTTCTGATACATGTTACTTGTTCCATTGCTACTGGTCAATGTTAATTGTTCCATGTCTACTGGTCCATGTTAATTGTTCCATGGCTACTGGTCAATGTTAATTGTTCCATGGCTACTGGTCCAAATTACTTGTTCCATGGCTAATGGTCGAAGTTACTTGTTCCATGGCTACTGGTCCAAGTTACCTGTTCCATGGCTACTTGTCCATGTTAATTGTTTCACGGCTACTTTCGCATGCTAATTGTTCCATGGTTACTGGTCCAAGTTACTTGTTCCATGGCTACTGGTCCTAGCTACTTTTTGTACGGCTACTGGTCAAAGTTAATTGTTCTATGGCTACTGATCCATATTACTTCTTCCAGGGCTACTGATACATGTTACTTGTTCCACGGCTACTTACACATGATAATTGTTCTATGGCTACTGGTCTATGTAACTTGTTCCATGGCTACTGGTCCATGTTACTTGTTCCACGGCTACTGGTCCATAATACTTGTTCCATGGCTACTGGCCAATGTTATTTGTTCTGTGGCTACTGGTCCATGTTAATTGTTGTATGGCTACTGATGCATWTTACTTGTTCCATGGCTACTGGTCCATGTTAATTGTTCTGTGGCTACTCGTCCAAGTTAATTGTTCCATGGCTACTGGTCCATGTTACTTGTTCCATGGCTACTGGTCCATGTTAATTGTTTCACGGCTACTTGCGCATGTTAATTGTTCCATGGCTACTGGTCCAAGTTACTTGTTCCATGGCTAGTGGTCAAAGCTACTTTTTTTATGGCTTCTGGTCCATGTTAATTGTTCTATGGCTACTGGTCCAAGTTACTTGTTCCATGGCTACTGATACATGTTACTTGTTCCATGGCTACTGGTCCAAGTTACTTGTTCCATGGCCACTGGTCCATGTTAATTGTTTCACGGCTACTTGCGCATGCTAATTGTTCCATGGCTACTGGTCCAAATTTCTTGTTCCATGGCTACTGGTCCAAGCTACTTTTTCTATGGCTACTAGTCCAAGTTAATTGTTCTATGGCTACTGGTCCAAGTTACCTGTTCCACGGCTACTGATACATGTTAATTTTTCTATGGGTACTGGTCTACGTTACTTGTTCCATGGCTACTGGCCCACATTACTTGTTCTATGGCTACTCGTCCATGTTAGTTGTTCTATGGCTACTGGTCTATGTTACTTGTTCCACGGCTGCTGATACATATTACTTGTTCCATGGCTACTGGTCCATATTACTTGTTCCATGGCTACTGATACATGTTACTTGGTCGACGGCTACTGGTCCATAATACTTGTTCCATGGCTACTGGTTAATGTTAATGTTCCATGGCTACTGGCCAATGTTATTTGTTCTGTGGCTACTGGTCCATGTTAATTGTTGTATGGCTACTGATGCATATTACTTGTTCCATGGCTACTGGTCCATGTTAATTGTTCTGTGGCTACTGGTCTATAGTACTTGTTCCATGGCTACTGGTTTATGTTAATGTTCCATGGCTACTGGCCAATGTTATTTGTTCCGTGGCTACTGGTCCATGTTAATTGTTGTATGGCTACTGATACATATTACTTGTTCCATGGCT
>VKKT01001721.1:9815-20084 GCA_008038995.1 Haliotis laevigata | reverse complement strand
CCATGCACGGTGCTTTTGCTCTGGATGAGAGCACCTATCCCTGCTGATCACAAGCGCTCTGTAGCCGTCTGGGATTGATTTTGTATTATTCGCCATTTCTACGCGTTTGGACTAATTTACGTAATCTTGGTGAAAAGTGACAAACGCGGGCCCCTCACTGTAAGATAAAGTAGTAATAGCCCATCGCCACGCTTGAATTAGATCCCTTCACAATGCATTGAAAAGCAATGATATTACTACTGCCTGTCGGACGGGGATGAAACAATTTGCATACCATTGGCACCTTTCATATTGACTGTGGGATAATTCGGCATTCACAACTGGAGGTTTCTATTGCTTACAGACATATATTTTTGGTGTAAACTTGACTTTGCAAATTATTGTACACACCACTCATGTCTTTATATATTCTCATGTTATGCTTTATTGTCCAACAAGTCTTTATTGGAACAAGAAAATGTGTGTCTGGTGTGCGTTTAAAATAGGTACATAGGTGGAGTGAGTGAGTGAGTGAGTGAGTTTAGTTGTACGCCGCTTGTAGCAATATTCCAACAATGTCACGGCGGGGAACCCCAGAAATGGGCTTCATACATTGTACCCACGTGGGAAATCGAATCCGGGTCTGTGGCGTGATGAGCGAACGCTTTAAACACTGGGCTACCCCACCGCCCCATATGCGATGGAACACATTTATAAATTAAATATATACTTACATAAGCATCCATCGTGTACACGACGCGTGTTTTAAGGCACAGAAACCATGTCAACTCTTTCAACTGTCTGTACTGCATAGTTAGAGTATATTAATGTAAATATGAACCAATAGTTTTGCGTGCGTACCCAGACAGGTTCGCAAAGGAAATTAGATTATGGATGTATAATGTGCTTTGAATAGCAATGTGTGCCATCAAGAAGTTGTATTCTCATGTTGTAGGTTGTTTGTTGTAAATATATTCCAGCTGTATGACGGCGGTCTGGACCAGACAACCCTGTGACTAACGCCGTCAGCATCGACCTACGCAACGGGGATACAATGACTTGCATCGACCAAGTCAGCGAGCCTGACCACCTGATCCCGTTAGTCCCTTCTTATGACAAGCATGGGTTCCTGAAGACCAATTCTAACCCGGATCTTTACAGGTCATGACAAGACGAAACGTAATAGTATTCTGTAAATATCAAGATGTTCCACTTCTCTGGCACAACAGACCGGCGATGAGCCAGACTGTGACACTGCTCCAGTTTGGCTGGGACGCGTCCAGTATGCTGTAGAATGTTTCATACAATGCACTATCACACTACAAGGAAGTGTCTATTAAAAATGTTTAATGGTATATTTGTTGACCTACCCATGCGAGTTATGGTAATGAGACTGGCGGTGGTAACACGTAAACGTGCCGTCGTTTGTCTCTTCACAATTTGCTGTAATTGGCGTCTTTATCGCTGTATACGTATATATATAGATCATTGTATCTCTTTAAAGATTTAAATGTTTGTCGATTTCAGTGCGGATAACAGTACGTCAACTCACCCAGTAGTGACGTCATGTGTCTGTTTATAGGTCGTCTCGTTGTCCTCTCAAGGAACAAATGAGTGGGTTGGAGGTAATATCTAAAAGGACAAGGGATTTATAGCTAGTCCGTGTGTAAACGAGGCAGCGGTTTCCTCTATTCCTGTCTCTACTTCCCTTTCTATTATTGATAATATAATAATGTCTTAAGTGTACGAGTAAAGATTTAATCACCAACCGAAACGAAGTCAGTACAAGATATATCTGGCATCAATACTCATTATTACATTTCTTATCCGACTTGATTTGATTTAACAACTCCGTGGTTGTATTCATGACATCCACCTACTTTAATTACTGTCAAACCTAACGCTAAACCCCAGCATGTGACACTCCTTTATGCAATGTATGACAGTCAAACCCAGTCATGCCATTTATGTACCATCTGCACTTGATACAAAAACCTTATCCGTCGATCTATGTCATATTTATATATGCATATCAGTATACAATAAATGTGTAGATCGGAATAATCCCGTTTTGTACAGGTTGTATTTTTCAACACGCTTCAATGATTGACTATAAATAGCCACTTGAATCACCTGCGAATAGATATGGGCATTATGTAATTCAATATCAGCTCGCCAACGTGGTGTTTGCTCGGTACAATATAACTATCCTTCACGGTTCAAGCTTCATGTTGAGACACTGTGATGTACGCTGTATAGCGGCGTCATTTATCAACTAGACGGCACACGCAAACGGTATCATACTAATTGTCTTGTCTGAAAATATGCCAGGACTTGTCTAAGACTGGCAACAGTTACAACGCCACCGCCTATCTCATTGTTAACACTGCGAGAGAATAGATTACTTCAGGGTAAATGAACATTTACAATGGGTTGGTCTCTTGACCAAATTCGTGGGAGATCCGATGTATACTCCTGATGTGATTGTCCGCAGTATCAGATCTCGACTTTGGCAACGTCAACTCAAGCGTCTACTCTTGTCACATGAACGACGCTGTTGGGAGACGTTATCGTATTGCTACCTGCCTGATTAGACACAATTTCTGAAATCAGTGTTCTGCCATGTTCTCAATGATGTCGCGCGAGGAGTATACAGCGAACATTAGACCACCGACCGAGGTAAGGGCTTGCCTATTGATCTTCAGAAATAATGTACATTTGTATTTTCTACGTTCGCTGTCTCATGTGGTTCATATGAGGACCATTGCTTTGGGATCTCATTATCATTTTTGTCATTATCATTATCGAAATTGATCTTATGGATTCAATGAAATTCAGTTTGGATGAAATGGTCTTGACATTTGCGTGTTTAGGAGCTGTACTGTAGGTAATACCGTCCGATGTTGGACATATGCATAGTCAGTGAGCTCTGGTTTATCCGTCGTTTGCAATGCGATATTGGTACAGCATGGCTACAACAGATCCAGACATCTCATCACGCGAGAACAAAAACTTGACACATGCCAGTATATATCACATGCATAATGACTATTTCATATGTAGCATGACAGATCTTAATATTTTGTCTTGTCAGTTTAGTTTATCGTCTTCCGTTCCGATCAGGTAAAAAATGAAAAGTTTCTGGTGTTTTTGCTTTGCAGGTATATGTGTACAGAACCCATGTTAATATGTACGTGCCTGGGGTATAATTCATTTGTGAAAATATGTCAAAATGTAAAGTCGAACTCATCAATTGTTAGATAGTCATTTTTCAGAAGTTTTCGAATCACAAAGTAAATATCTCGACAACGGTATAAGGGTCTTTGCCGAATCCTCGTTTTAATATTGCATTGTTGTTATCATGAAACGTGTCTACTCTGTCGAATCAATGAGGGGAGGGGAGGTAGCCTAAAAGTCACGCCGAAGACCCGGGTTCGATTCCCCAAATGGATATAATTTCAGGTGTCCCCAGCAGTGATATTGATAACAGCGACGTAAAAGTAAACTCACTCACTCACCCACTCGAATTAATGATGTTCATATTATCATTGTCAAATCTATGGTGCAGATCAAGCCTGTTATATTGAACCTGTTCAATCTCAAGATTTGAAAAGGGCATGTGGGTAGAGCTATATTTGGTCATTAAATCTAAGAGCTGTAGTTGAAATAGACTAACATCTAGTCTCTGAAATGAACATATTTTAAAAGAAAAAACAGTTCCTCAATTATAATCATAAAATTTAATAAAAAGGAACCCAGAAGCTTTCTTCATTTTCAGAAACTGTGGAAATCTAGACTTGCCACATAATCTAGACTTGCATTGGCATTCTTGGATATATTTGTTTCAGTGTTTGTATGGCAGACTATAGTTGAAACACACACGTTGGGTTTGTAACTCAATACCCAATGAAAATGGTTTAGGGGTATCATTCACTTTGACAGCAGCCGGTCATTATGGCTTCCTCTCGTGTAAACTGTTTGAAGAGGTATTTAATACAACCCATCCACTCACTCACTTGTGACTTCTGTAACGGTTACCTGGTGGGTAACCCACCGATCCCACATCAAGCTGAAGAGCTGATGATTATGTCGTCGTCTCGAATCTCGTCTAACCTGTTTCAAGCTGTGTTTAATACATCCCATCATTCACTTCTGTAACGGTTACCCGGTGGGTAACCTTTGGTAGGTGAAGATCCAGGTTCCATTGTTGGCATTGGTAAAAGGTGTCCATTCTTGTAATGCCTTATTCTTTGAGTATTGCTTTAAGCGACCTACTCGCACGCTCGTAGTGCCACAGATACTCAGTGGCCTATTGAGTGTACACGATACACCAAAACCGACTTCATAGATGGATGGATTTTGGGAACGTGTATTGAAGATGCTGTGTTGGGTTTTGTATTGGTTCTGCAACTCAAACATTTTGTTCCATTGCAATGTGGAACATCAAACTATGAAGAAATATGAAGTTATGCAGTCAGAAATCATATTAACTAAAAGCCCGATCATGACAAATGTGTAGCATTTCATATTGAAATATTAAGTTAGTTTCCATTTTGGGCTGCTTATTGAAGTCGTTGATTGACATTTACAAGTTGAAAGATCCACGATACAAGGGACCCAATGGAACGTTCCTAATAATTTCTCTGTGGCCTCTCAAGGACACTTCCTGCACCTTCATCAAGACAAAATATTTACTCTTAAAAATATGGGGAACGCAACCACCATGTCTCTTTATCACCACCCCTAAATACAACGCATGGGATGCACATGCACAACGCAGTAGCCCCAGACACGTGCATGGGATGTCATTCATGATTTTGACAGTTTTCAAGATGGTCGATAAATCACTGTAGACCATTAATTTGGACAATCATCTTGTATCACATAGTTCTTAGTGTTTATTTCTAGCCGCTTTTAAGAGTGATTACTGTACAAACAACTGGGGTCATGAGGAAGTGGGGATCCACTCTCAAAACACTCATTATTTTCATATCAACATTGATTGACTCCGATATATCTCCCAATTGTTTCAATCGTATATTAAAAATGAAGTTCCACTACTTCTTTTTAGGAGTTTAGTACTGAGAACTGGTTGCGAAATAATAGAATGTCCTCCACAGAGTGTTGTTTCTACTTGGCCGGTTACACCAATCTTATATCATTAATGGTCAAGTAGCCAGTTACCTTCCACTGATTTACTTACCTAAACTATATAAGGAGACCAGTCCTATGTTTCATATCTAGATTTATTTGACCCAAAAGACTGCGGGACTAGTGAAATAACTTCACGAATCCAAAAGTGATTTTTTCTTTTTCCCAGCAATTCTATACTTTCTAGTCCTATATTTCACAACGTTTGAAGTTCAATCGACTATGCTCTAAAGACTTTCTACGAAGATTTCAAAGAGCATCATACATCTCTTGTTGAAAGGTTGTTTGATCAGGGATGCAACTTTCGACGCCTTAGTAAATCTTCCCCAAAGTCTTATGGTAGACATGTGGAGGCCATTTCCTTATTGGGAACTTTAGGAGTGACCATACTGCTTAACGCTGCAATCCTCTATCTTGACTAAATTATTGTATCACATATTGCATTTTCTCCAGTGTGATTAATTACATGCCTGTCCATATATTTGGTGCATAGTCTGCGTTGGCACACACTTATTATGATTAGAGAAACATTTGGCGTGACGCCGTGGCGATTAAATGATACTGACGGGGAGCATCGCTACCTGTTAAAAATTGAATGAACCGATAAGCAAGGAAAAGAACGAAAATTAGATATGGGGGTTGATATTCCAAGCAAGTCTACTTCAAGTGCGAATCAATCTTTGATGGCTTCTTTCGTTATTTAGTTCTGTCTAGCAGTTATGTGAATTCCGGACCGTTGTTACACGAGGCACTAATCTCCAGTCCCAGAAATGGACACACTGATTAGTGATATGTATATCGTTGGACATGACTTCAGGTTTATTCTACGTGGATTGAGTGAGTGTTTTCAGCTGGGTACGCTGGAGGGAACAAAATGATCTATTAAATATGTACGGCAATCTTAGTCGTTTCATTTCGTTTATAGCTATAGGCCTCTTTTGCGGAGACCCACCAACTTGGTTCGGGATATTATTCCACGTAACACCGGCAGCTTCAATATCAGCATAAGTGAGCATATTTTTCATCATGGAATAATTGTGACTGCTAGTGGGAAAATAAATGATTTCATCATTTGTTCTTTTTTTGCTTTACTTACGCCTAACACCGTTTGATTCAGCCTCGCCCACACAATGCCGTTTCCCATGGGTAATTATGACAGCAGCCCCTGTTTCTTGTATAAGCCTCAATGAAGTAAATTTGAAAGTGTTGGTATTTCTGAGATGAGTATATGGTAATTTTCAAGCCATGTTGATGTTTCAGCAAGCGGAATAAGCAGGCTAATTATATTTTCGTTAAACAAATTGATAAATAGCGAACTGCAAACACTGATATCATCTTTCTCCCATTATTCACCAAAAAACATTATTTGACTAGAGAAAACAGTTTTGACTTTTTTCAAGAAAACTGTTTCATTTAAATCTTCATATTTCTCCACAGATTGGGTTATTAACTGTAAAATCTCTTGAAAGGGAAGAGGAGATAGATGCCGTTTTTACATCCTATGCAATTATGCCTGCTTCCTTCCGTCCCTCATTTTCAGATATTGCTGTCATCAGCACCAATAAAACAGCAGTGCTGGATATCAGGATGATTGCAACATGTCCAACATTGTGTAGTCAGGGATTATTTGCTTTCCCTAATCTCCTATACGTGTGTAGCGCCTGACTTGGGGCGGTTGTATTCTAGTGTGGTGATTACCAGCAAACACTCTTGTGTAATTGTTGTGCTAGGCAGTTTGAACAATCTGATCCTCATCATCAAAATAATCATCAGAATCATGTCACAATTTACGTCCTGCAAACACTATAGCTCATTGCCCGGTTTCTTATTCCAGAAGCGTTTTGTGGCTTGTTTGATATGACTGAAAGGATTGTAATCACGCAGAAATCCCCTTTCTTAACCAAACGGTTCATTAAAAGAATGAGAAATTATATGTTCTTTATGGTTTTTAAAAGCTGCAATGTTTATTGTGGGTAGAATGTTCCTTTTCATTGCGAGAGTGGATGGCAAGTGAGTGGCACACATGATTAGACTGTTCACCATTCACACAAATGTTACACTTCAAGGGAAAGTCATGTTTTAAAGGAGTCCTTGATTATCGTTCCTGTTCAATAGCATCCTTATAATCCTTTTACAGTATTGTTTTCAATTACATAATATAATACATGAATACATTAGCAGGATTCGGGGGGATATTGGCACCGTCAGGCTTGTTAGGCTCATCGTCCCTTGTTTCCACGTTCCCAAAAAGCAAAAGGGGCTTCTCACAGGAAGCGCTGCCCTGTCGAAGCAACGAAGAACGTTTTGAGAATGTGAGGACTCCCCAACACTGCAGCCTTCTGCATTATCCCGAATGTCAGAAGGACTATGTTCTTGGCAGATAACCCGGGTATACTCCCAATACCAGTCAGAGGTACCAAACATAAGGCACCAAGAGCAACGGGGAGCCGGATATCTTGGTACTTGAGATACATACGTGACATTTCGAAGGCGAGGTCCGCATATTTGCCATGCTTTTTCCTGAAGCTTGCCAATGACATCAGTAGCAAAAGGGACAGAAAATTATATGATTTAAAAGTTTATGTTGGTTTTATAAAAAACGACAAGGTCAGGTTTGCTGGCTTGGATGGGTCCGAGGCTGAATACAGGTCAAATCCAGAGAATGCTATAATTATCATATTCCATGGCGCCATCCACACATTCTTGGTCAAACTGCACGGACGCAATCATGCCGCTTAAGATACTGTGCATGTGCCGTCGCAGGGCATCCAGTCATAAAGTGACGGACAGTCTCATTGAAATTCAGTGCATAATCTTCATTTCATATGGTGGGGGTGACTGGATAGTGGTCCTACACAGCAAACAAACCTTCTATTTCAATTTTCAGGCCAACCGACTTCATCTACGTGAAGGTCTTTGCTGGGTTGCTCTTCTTCCTGACACACTGCACATAGACAGACCCATCCGTTGAAACACTGAGCCTGTGCCCATTTGATTATGGCACTTCACTTGGTTGACGTTCATTTCTGTACTATCATACACTGCAACAATATCAACATTGAACTTACGAATATGTTCAACATCCTTCAATCGTTTATTGTGTGCCGAAATGCACAGTATATAAATAATGTAAACGTCTGAAGTAAAAGAGATGGAACATATATGACAATAGTTTCTGCGCCATATTTGGTCATGTAAATGCCTAGCATTATTGAAGCAGATAGGTCAAATACATCATTTTACAAGGAACTGTGACATTTAATACAATGCTGCTCGTTCATGACTTTTGTTTTAAATTTACAAAGAGGAATAGTTTTTTCCGATTTCTGAATTTGATACCAGGTTGTAGTAACTGGACACGATAACGCCTTGGTAGTTTAGACATGCTGTGTATTCATCTATAAAGATCGACTATAACAAAAATATATTAACGTGAGTGAGCTTTCCTGAAGGGAGCTTTCAGAGGATGGGTGGGTGAGTGTGAGGGTAGCAATAGCAAATGAAAATTTACAAACACAAATGTCAATACATACTTCTTAAATCAATGTTTTAATAAGCTGATTCCAATACAAAACCCGACATTATGCGTACAATAATATCTATGATAAGGAAAAACTTCTATTGTTTCTGGAGGAAGATCGGTTTCCATAGTGACTTCAGCACCTCGGACATTTACTGTCTCCGGCAACTGATCACCGATGTTGAAGATGTGGACTAAGGTATATTTACAAACTGCTAAATGAAAATTAAAATATGCAAGGAAAAATATATTTCATTGTTACAAAACGTAGTTTCTTTCATATCCATTCTTTCGAAATATCTGAGAATGATTGGCAATACTGTTTTAAGAACTGCATTAACATGAGAATCCTCTCGATGCGACATTGTTCGTGTAGAGAGGATAGTTCATTTAATCCCACAGACACCTCTAGGCTTGGGAAAAAATGCTATTTTCCAATACATTAGATTCAATATGGTTAATACAGGCTGTTCTGGCATCCGGGATAGACGAGCCTGTCTCATTACCTATCTGTTGCAGAATGTGATATCTTTCATTTAGAAATTATCACTGACTTGGAACAATAATATGTACAGTTAGGCCTTAGAAATTGGCACATGCTCATATCAAAGGCCTCTCGGTGTAGGCCGATAGACGTCTGATTGCCAAGTTGTTAGGGAGATGTTACCATGTGTAAACGAAGGCATCCACACGAGAGATTTCATTGACCTTATTCTTGTACAGCATAAGACTAGCACTTGGTGTTATTACTCCCTCAACGTGGGCTGACTTGATTGTTGCCGTGTTATCAATGGCATGATAGGTAAAGTTGCAGACATACGATGCATAGATTACTTCAGACATTGTTCACAGATTGCACTTTCAGAGCTGGGGTTAGGTTAATGTATATGTTGGTTAATACATGTAGCTTGAAGATAGTTAATCATTGAATGATTGGTGTATGCTGGCTGGCTGACATTTTGCATTGTAATGAAAAAAGAAATGCAATCTAAAGCATTTATGTAGGTCATTTTTGCGTCTCTGAAAGTAGTTTTAAATACATGTTCAGATTAGTAATGGAGCTCAGGGTATTTCAGTGCTTAAGTCAGAAGGTATTGTTAACCACGTTAAAAGCAATTCTTTTGGTTTACAGCTCTAGAATGTCAAAATAATGTACCTGATCACCAACCTTAAGATCTTATCTTTTACTCCTATGCAATATCCCTCTACTGGAAGATCTAAGGACAAAATACTCAATCTCATGTGAACCTTCCGATTGCAAGAAGAGTAAAGTATCGTTGTGGATATTTGTTGTGGATATCCATTCGGTCCTTTCTGAGTGCCATGGCATGTGCATTAAAAAGGCGGAGTATCTGTCTGGGTTTTCGTTTGTGAAGATTGAAAGTTCCGAATCGAACAGCTAGAGAAATGAAGAATCTTTTTGAAAAGCTGACATCTTATTGGCACAATACCCAACACTTACTGGTGTTGACCGTGGTTCAGCTGATACAAACTATATGAACGTGTCGAGGTAGCGTGGCAGTGTAAAAGGTCTGATTATTATAAGATTTATCCAACTGACATTGAGTGAGTGAGTGAGTGAGTGAGTGAGTGAGTGAGTGAGTGAGTGAGTGAGTGAG
>VKKT01001720.1:304250-317298 GCA_008038995.1 Haliotis laevigata | reverse complement strand
CGTAAGAGACGACTAACGGGATTGAGTGGTCAGACTGGGTTGACACATGTCATCGTATCCCAACTGAGTAGACCGATGCTAATGCTGTTGATCACTGGATTGTCTGGTCCAGACTCGATTATTTACTCGATACGATGACATGTGTCAACCAAGTCAGCGAGCCTGATTCCGTTAGTCGCCACTTACGAGAAGCAGGGGTGCTGAAGACCAATTTTAACCAGAAATGACCAACTGCTGGCGTTAGTCACTGCCTCCAAATACTACCCGTATCCCCACTACAATATACGGGAGGTACCACAGACACACGTTAAATATTCCTCCAATAGGGAATAATGACTCGATTATCTTCAATTCATCCCTGAAAGTAAGAGGGATTGGATTATATGTTGTATTTGTTTCAAGGCGAGAAGATGGTGACCAAAGTCGATACTGTGAAACATAAGTACTCATGGACAGTGGTTGTGTATAGTTGAATCCAATGTCAAAGACAAAACTGGATATATTGAACTTCTTTAAGTTTTCAATTTGTTAATAATTTAAAGACTCCCTGATCTGGTCACAAAAACTGGGCTTAAGATAGTGTCGAGAGGTGATGATTAAGTATTTGTTTACATTGGCCTCGCCTGTATAGAGAGTTGATACGGCGACTACGGAAACTGTTACATACTTCATCAGATCGGAAGAAAAGGGAACCACGCGTACAACGATCAGTCGAAGCCATGCAGTGCTAACCTGTTAATCACGTTTCACATGTGAGTGACCAGTACTGCAGGATCACCAGCGAGGCATACATGTAACCAGACACTGAAGATAGAATCAGTTCTTCTTCAACAAGCACCCTTTGTCTGAACCGAGAGTGTGACCTGAAACTGGAGAAACCTTGAGCCCCAGAGCACGGGACTGGACCACAGAACACATCTATCTTGTATTGAGTATCAAGCTATGTGCCTTGCTATGTACAATGAGGGATATCTTCAAAGTGCCGACTTTGGCCACGGCAGGCTGGTCGTCCTTACGGGATTATCTACTGAACGAGTGACTGACTGAACATAATACTCGCTGAGGACAACATCATGTAGGGGCGGGAGGTAGGCGTAGCGGACAGTGGTGCTCAGCGTACATGCAGATTCTCATATATCAAATAGTACCAGATTAAGTCTTGTGTTGTTCCGCCATCTTTAACATTTGAATATTAA
Source organism: Haliotis laevigata (assembly GCA_008038995.1). Taxonomy (NCBI): domain Eukaryota; kingdom Metazoa; phylum Mollusca; class Gastropoda; order Lepetellida; family Haliotidae; genus Haliotis; species Haliotis laevigata. Next base: position 316,102 of record VKKT01001720.1, on the reverse strand, counting down.
CAATAAATGAAGCATAAGCAGACGTATTTCATCTCTGTGTACTGTCGGGGTATTTCAAAGCCGCATCATCCATCATGGAATACGAGCTGGGGTATACACGAGTTATACCTGGGGTGTATACAGATGAGTGCATGGATCACAGTCGTTTGTGTTGAATATAACAGGGGAAAGGTTCAGACGCTCAGACATAGACCCTGGCATCAGAATTCACAATAGAAATAAATCTTTATTAAGTCAAGGTTGACCAATATAAATTTTATGACGCACAACTAAGTTTTAGTGATATACAATGTTATCGGAACATTTCCAGCTTCGCATAGAGATCCCACTTTTCCCAGCTGATTTCCTCCACCCCGTTCCTGGAGTGATCTGTGAGAGAAGACTGAGAGAAGACCGTGTTTGTATATTAATGTAGCTAATCTTGTAGGAGACGAGTTTCACTATCTTTGTGTCAAGCTCTTCTCCGACAACGATTACTTTATATTCCAAATTATTATTTAATGTGGCTGAATATGCATGAACTACGTAACACATTATCACCTAAAGATCTATCCAGTTTGAAACATCTAGAATGGGGACATTTTTTATGGATATACAACTTCTTTATTATGTAGGCGACGTTTCAACATAGATTCTAATGTCATTGTCAAGCAAGTGAACATCTGTCCACATATATTGCCCATTTGAATACATTACAAGCGTCTAAAGCATTTGGGTAGCCTCGTTGTCATGTTGACCTGTACTGAATGCATATTATGTGTTATATGTGTGATCATGTGACCAGCCATGTGACTTTGTAGTGACAGGGGTCGGTACCTTCAGTCTTGTTCAGTGTACTACGGTCGGTGGAGAATATACTGAACTGAACTGCAGCAGTTGGTTATCGTGCTCATTAACGACATTAACTACTGCTAATTACTCGTGTTGCCCGACTGTGTACATTATCAGACATAGTCTGGGGACATAACTGCAGGGTTCCCATCGACTGACTGGGTGCACGACCCGGTGACGACACCGCAGTGTCGTAAGGTTATCTACTGCACTTACTCAATCGGTAAGATCCCAGGCCAAGTGTCGCAGATTACTTTCGTATCACTGACAAGGCGACAACTGACTATTACGTAAACGTATTTTGTATTTGTGAAATCTGTTCCCCTGATTTCACTGGTATGATATTTCCCCGCGCTTTGCGTCTCTTAACAGTTAATATGGGAGCAGGGTTTTTTTCGAGGATAAGCCAGTCCAGGCTTCCGTGAACCTGTTGCATACACGCGCAAAATGTGACATAAAGGATGTACGCCATGCTTACCAATCCGAGGAAGTTATAAAATACCAACATACTTTAAGTTTAAATTTAATGGGATTGAGTGTGTTTGGGAGTGTGTGGACTAAAGTTTATATGCTTGGCTATTACATTGTGCCTTTCTACATATATATAGCAGGGGCATAGCTATCATTATAACAAAAAGCCCGGGCTTACACATGAATTTTGGTAAAAAGGTTGGACAAGCCCTCATACTATGTAACTATGAAGCTTTGCAACCTATCGGGCTTACACGAAGAAACTGGCTTGCTACGCGCCAGTTTAGGTATCCTCCACCTTAACCCTCACACACGTGGACATGTCAGTGTGTTTGAGCCAAAATAATGTATTTGTACATAAAGGTTCAAAGAAATATTGCTAGAAATATAATAGTCATTTTGGGTATTTATGAAGCTATTTAGTATTCACAGTCCAAAGATAAAGGGAGAGTGGCAATTAAAAATCTGTAATCGGAAGTTTAATGACTAGTATAATATCTATTTGAAATGCGCAGCGTCTTAGAACCCCGATAGTCTATATATTATGCAATGTCTGTTAGCAGTAGAGAACGGACTCAACCAGCAGTCACAATTTAAATGGATGTCTATGTTTATGTCTTCGTATATTGTAAGAAAAGTCCACCTGGTGATAAATGGAACAAGCACGGGAACAAGATATCGTTTGATCTCACTCAACGTATACCTCCTACTGGGACGGTGGAGTAGCCCAATAGTGAAAGCCTCCACTCGTCACACTAAAGACCCGGGTTCGATTCCCCACATGAGCACAATATGCGAAGCTCATTTCTGGTATTCCCCGCCGTGATATTGCTGAAATATTGCTAAATGCGGCGTAAAACCCAACTCACTCACTCACTCTATCTCCTACTAAAGCCTGATGATGATAAATGTCATCATGTCATTGTAGTGGTTTGGTGCTCATACTGTCGACCACTGGGTTTCTTGTTCCAGGTTACACAACACGTCCTTGTAGTATAGCTTTGACTGTCGTCTTCATCTGAAGCAAGTGCGTTCCCTATAACGGTTAATGCATCACGTTCCACACAGGCTGGTGACACGGAGAATAAACTTTCAAAACAGAGACGGGGTTGATCTTTTCCCTAATAACCTTTTTGTTTATTTCTTTGCGTAAACAAACCGAGGACCAGCACGATGCAGATGTGATCAGATACATGCGTCGCCCTCCCCTCACGTATGTTGCTAATTTCTACTTTAACCACAGAGGTTTATATTACACCCAAAATGAGGCTTTGAAGTTGTCTACAAATCCCATACGCCCATGTCCCACTTTTCTACAGACGCCCAGTAAGACCATAAAAACAGTATACATCCATTAAATGCCCTGGCGCTGAAACAAGAACCATATATTGTGAAATACTACCTATTACGTAAATATCAGACTGGATCTAACGCAGAACGAACACACATGCATATCTAGTCGTGTGTCTTAGATATACACAGATGTGGAAATGGGAACACCACTTCAGATGACGTGACCTTCAAGTGTCTAGAGTGAGTGAGTTTAGTTTTACGCCGCACTCAACAATATTCCAGCTATATGGTCTGTAAATAATCGAGTCTGGAACAGACAATCCAGTGATCAACGGCATGAGCATCGATCTACACAAATGGGATACGATGACATGTGTCAACCAAGTCAGCGAGCCTGACCGCCCAATCCCGTTAGTCGCCTCTTTCGACAAGCATGGGTTACTGAAGATCAATTCTAACTTGGAGTTTCACGGGTTTCAAGTGTCTAGACCCTCTACATGGTTGTTAATTACAGCCAGGTGTGTGTATGTGAGTATTGTTGCCAAAACTTCGTTCTGATGTGTTAATTATCTGAAGTTTTGCTTCAAAAGTGGTTGGTGTTCGAGTGTACGTGTTGACAGGGATGACCTCTTCAACCCCTACCCTGTGCGGACAATCAAGCATAACATGTACGTGCTAAACGCGTGTCCGGGACAGACGGTCATCGGTCCGAATGTATGTACATTGTATACATTTCCACCTGCCCATTGTGATGTCACTGTCTGGACACGGGGAAGTGACCCCTCAGGTGACCGTGTGGCGGCAGGGTGGTCCTGTCATGGCACACGGGAGACAGAGGGTATCACACTGACACGTGTTTCACAGGGTGTTCAACCAGTTTGGACTAGTTACATTTCAGGACAATGCAGGTACTGGGCTATGCTTTATCAGTAAATTAAATGTCGTGCAAAATAAGGATCATTTATTATGTGGGAGCGCCATCCGGGATGCTCCCACTGACGGCAACCCACTTACACCAGCTAATACAGCCACGGATAGAACCCGAACCTTCCGCTTGTATCTTGGTCTAACGATATTGCGACGAATTCCTTCTAAAAAGGCCGGCATCTAATAATTTTTTTAAAATCCTGTTACATGTCTGGGCAAAACATTTTTTCTACAATGAGTGAGATACCTTCATTCTACACCTTTGACTAATATTCAAGCTACATCCACCTATCTTCCTTGAGTGACATTTAGAAGCCGGTATGATGAACATGGGGGTGCATTCTTTGGATATAACATGTATTTATTACAATATGTGTTGTTTTGTTTGTTTGTTTAACGCCGCACACTGTACCCACGTGGGGAATCGAACCCGGGCCTTCGGCGAGATGAGCGAAGCCTTAAACCACTGGGCTACCCCTACCGTACTCCTGGTAATTATTCAAAATCATTTGGCCCTTGTTTGAAAAAAATAATTATCAAAAGACTTGAACAGAATAATAAATCGGAAGTTAAAAAAACGTTTGACCAAATTTACTAGCTGCATTCTCAACATATCATATCTTAACTTAATATGTAACACATGTATTTCACTTCCTTTCATGGTCTGGTTGTGAAGTCCGTTTCTGGTGTCTCCAACTGTGATATTGCTGGAATATTGCTAAAAGCGGCGTAAAACCATACTCACTCGCCCATGGCCTGGTACACGCCAAGAACAAGTATGTTTGCTTCAAATATAGGAATGAATTATTCAGTTGTTCGTCACCTTGCAATGTACCACTTCCGCCATTGCGGACTCGTGAAGGTCCGGGTTAGAATTGATCTTCAGTAGCCNATGCTTGTCGTAAGAGGCGACTAACGGGATCGGGCGGTCAGGCTCGCCAACTGGGTTGACACAGGTCATCGTATCCCATTTGCGTCGATCGATGTCATGCTGTTGATCCCTGGATTGTCTGGTCCATACTCGATTATTTACAGACCGCCACCATGTAGCTGGAATATTGCCGAGAGCGGCGCAAAATTAAAACCACTCACTCACTCCGCCATTGCATGGTAAGAGTTGCATTTCTTTCTTGAAACTTTCTAATTCCCTTTACCGTTAGATACACCCTTAAATGGAACATGGAAGGTCAGAACTCTATTAAATTTCTTCATAAGCTGTTTGAATATATTCGTCCGTTATACCGTTATACCTTACCCCGTTATACGCCGCCGCCACAGTCTCCTATTTCCTACAATAACAGTGTAAAATCCACCACGCCCTAATCCGCCAGTATTGTTGTCACAACAACCACTCCTGGCTCTCTCTACTGACAGATCCGTCTGAGACACTGATAACAATCAACAGTCACCCAGGACCACTGGAGGCATCCGTCTCTCAATACCGCCACTGATTCCATCGTTTGTCCACGCACACGGCGACACACTACACCATGGGCGTGTGAGGCGGGAAGGTTCGAATCTCTGTATAAACGTCTCTGTTACACATGTCACTCTATCGCCACTAACAGATGAAAGATTGGTGATACAGTCTAGAGGGATAGTCTCCTGTCAGGATATAGCGCTCGCACATCTGTGTGATGATTAGCCGAAGGAAATACACTTGCGCTTGGTTACCCCAGGCGCTTCTCTTACAAATAAATAAGCAGTGAGTACAAAGCTCAGATTGTCCTGAAAAGAGTGAGTGTTTTCGTAGGCCGCTGTTAGCAATATTCGCGCTCCATCACGGCAGACTGCCACTTGGTTTTGACAAACCAGTGGTTGATACCATGAGCAACGACCCAAGACACGTTACAATGATACGCGAGACTGGATCACTCCTTGTGCCCACATCCACACGGGGAGTGGATAACATGGACTTGCTCAGACCCAGATCCACACAGACAGACAGGCATTGTATAGTCTGGACCTATTCTTGCTCAGACCCACACAGGAATTAAGATAAGAGTGGTAAACCCGGGATTTGCCCTTGCCCAGGTCCCCGCTGGATCCCAAGACAGACATGAAGTACGTGACAACTAACAATCTGGACAGTCATAGCACCAAACGTGACCGAGCATACCTCTGTAACAAAACACGATACAGATGCGGAGAGACAGAGTATTGTATGGCACCCAGCACGCCACAGCGTAAACAACAGATTTCATCTTGGATACTAAAGGAGTGTCTCCCTGAAAATGTGTATCATAGAAGTCTTGGACTTATGGCCATGATTAATGTTTCTGTATAATGTATCCTTCTGGTGCTTTAACGTGTATTTGATAGGGTATGGTGTGGGATGCCAGGTGTGTAATCTATGATCTACGGCCTGTATGGCTGAAGTACAACAGCTCAATGTTGTGCGGGCCTCTCTGTGACAGCTTCACATCAATACGCCATCACGTCTACTATCGCTTTTGGATGTCTGAAAGGTGAAACACACCTGGTGGGTGTTCCGTGGGATGTGTGACAGTCACGTCAGATGTCACGTTATGAATGAAGATGTCACCCAGCCACCCACCCTCACGTGGAGTTCCAACAGTATTATCTGTGAATACATACTGGTTTATACTATAATATACACTAGTTAATAATGGCGCATACATGTGTAAATAGTATATGTACCAACTTAACCAACATATGTGTATACAAATGTAAATATGTCAACCTATTTCTTTTTTGAGTATACAAGTGCAATTGTGTTAATCTTGGTTATAATTCTGTATACACAGGATGTAATAGACTAAAACTTGGTCTCTGAATATATATAATTTTGATAGTATTAAATAAACCCATTTAAATTGAAAATGAGCCCCAGGGGAGACCAGAGATTCAGAGGAAATCTAGACTTGCTTCATTTAGGGCTTTAGCATTGCAGGAAGGGCTAGGCAATAGGGAAAATAAAGTGGTTCAGGGGCTGTGAGACAAAACTATTCATGTGATGTTGTGTGGCGAGTCCTTAAATTAGTCTGTCTCACAGTCCCTGAACCGCATTAGTTTCCTTCCCGCCAAGCCCTCTCTGCGACGCTAAAGCACTAAATGAAGCAAGTCTAGATTTCCTGAGGTTCAGGAGCTCCGAGCTCACTGGGGCTCCTTTTCAATTTGAAAAAAATACATTTGTTAATTTTAAAAAAGTATGTAAATTCAGAGACTATGCGTTAGTCTAGGGAGTCCTAAACGACCAGTTCCACACGGAGGACATACATCTTGAAGGCAGTCGTAGATGCCACGCGCCGTCTGAAGAGGGGATGAGGCCACTTGACACTCACGTGCTGCAGGGGTCAGCGCGGACGCAGGATGCCTTGCACTGGGCACCGGAACTGGATGTAAAGCACATGGGAAATATGAATGGGGCTAAAGATATCGAGTTGTTTAATTACAAACATGCACAGTTCATTCTTTCTTATATCAGGATTTAGTTTGTGAAATGTGATATGTCTGTTTGGAACTTTAATGTTTAAGATAAAAGGCATGGGAGAACATGCACATAAACATTGAATGATGCAGTTAAACAGCGCTTTACCTATGATCAAATATGGAGATGTAGATGGTCCTTCGTAATGAGTGTGGGGCATTCAGTTGCAAGGAAGTAGAACTTCGATTTCTTTTTGAAAAAGAAAACGATCTACTCTAATCTGTGTCCATATGATCTACGATAACACTGTGCCATACACGACCTACAACTACATGTTCTACGATTACACTGTCTACCACTACACGAATTACGATTATACTGCCTCATACCTGATCTACGAATACACTGCCTTATACCTAATCTACGAATACACTGCCTCATACCTGATCTACGAATAAACTGCTTCATATACCTTATCTACGACTACACTGCTTCATTCATATCTACGAATACACTGCTTCATTCATATCTACGATCACACAACCTTTGACCATGCTCAATCTACGACCATTTTATCTACGATCTAGAATTACACGTTCTACGACTACACGATCTATGGTAACATAATCTACAAATACTGTTAAGGTTACATTATATAGGATTACAATTTCTACGAGTACAGAAAGTGGGATTAAACTATCTACCACTAGACGAATTATGATTATACTTCCACATACCTGATCTACGAATATAAAACCTTTGACCATGCTGTATCTACGACCATGCTGTAGCTACGACCATGTTATCTACGATCTACATGATCACTAGTTACAGTACCCACAAATACAGTACACAGGATTACAATTTCTACGAGTACAGAATCTAGGATTACACTTTCTACGCCATGATACACCACTGATCAACCTACGACACTACATGGTCTACAAGAGTACGTGCTCCACGAGCATCATGAAAAACATATATAAACTGAATTATATTAATACAATTAACGGCATTATAATAATTATTACCATAAAGTATGAAATATGACAAATTCATTATATAATAGAATACATAGGGGTTCGTTATTTCAACAAGTCTTCTGTATCCTGTCAATGATAGACATAATTCTTCCCCCGACACCTGTGATGTATGTGGAAATTGTTGACAAGTTCGGTGGTCTGTATCCTGGCCTGATGAAAACATTACCGGCAAGCAACAGTCTGGGAATGGAGGCACTAGACGAGTCCATTGCTGTAGAGGGGTCTCCCACTCCTCCAGATGGGAGCTCGGAGGACGGTGCCGCATCAACACGTGGCTGATGGGTGCAGGGCGGGGATGCTGGGACACACACGGATGAAGCGTCTGGGAGTCGGGTCTGCCGAACTCAGGACTCAGGACACATAACGTACAGACACTAGATACAGTTCACTACCGGCTGGCAGTGGTCACAGATCATCAGCACCAGCATATTCGACATTGAACAGTGTCATGAGATGTTTTAACACAGAGTTGCGAAACATGCTTACATGGATGTTAAGATGACCGTGTACCCATTTACATAGTCACCCTGTAGTGCACCAGTACCTCGTAACATGACAATCACAGATCTTAGAGTGATGGCGGCCTGTCGTCTGTGTTACATTGGGAACGATATTCGCTGACCGGATGATAATGATGCACGTGCAACGTGGACAGTGGTCATGCACGTGCATGCTTGTGCTGGTGGTCATCTGGGCAGGAAGTGACGTCATGGGAACGGCCTGTCAACAGTGCGACTGCATGGTCAAGTAAGTTCAGCATTATATTATTTAGATATGCTGCACACAAACCACTTAGAACAAAGGCCATATTGCATGTGCATATGATGCATTTGCCAGTTGTAACCTGGTTTGATCAGATCATATGTTCAAGATATGGTCAGAATCGTACAACTGAGTCTGTTTTAGCAGATATTTCGTACTAATATGGAAAGGATTTTGTCATTCTTTTTCATTATTATTCACGATGCAAATGTCCCATGCAGAGATTGTAAAACTCGTGTCATGGTTCTGTGCAGGGTCAATCTTAACGTCGTATCTGATCGACGACAAGAAGCATGCAACCAGACGCAACGTGCCAGGTCGTCTATTATACTAGAGACGCGACCTTGACACTGACATAAGGCAAAAACAAATTTTGATTTGGAAATTATCCAACTTAAATCCAGCCATGTTGCATTGATTATAATTATGGAATTCAGGTATAATCAGAGTATTACATATACAACTGTATTCTTATCCCGATTACTTCTACCCATTTGTTGCCTCAAGTCCTCCTCCCCCCAGCAACATCCCTTGTTGACGTTGTGGGTTCCAGACCTGTGTCTCACGTCTCTGCTGCCACGGCCTGGTACTCGGCCTCACGTCCCCATTGGAGGAACAGGGACGTGATTTTCACAGACTCTCTGGTGGTGGGAGAGTATAGATTGCGGTGCAAGCAGCACGCTGCACTTACTAAAAACATCGTTTTTTTATGTATGACGAGAAGGCAATGAGCTCAATGTGTTGTGAGAGCCAGCTCGGTCTTGGGAACCTGATCTTCCAAAATGACGGGGATTCAGACACTGTTATTGTCGCTAGGTGCAGATTTAGGAGAATTGTGCCAGTGGGCCGTTATGTTTTATAGGGGCATCACAGAAGGCTGGAAGCTTGTAGGAGAGGATGTTTTATGCAGCGGCACTCTCTCGCAGACGGCATAATGGAATCTGATGGCATATGTTCTCACTTAGACCATCCTTGCCTACTCTCCCAATTGTATTGACTCATTCAAGAAGAGCGTCAGGTTTTTTTTAATGTCAAAAAGTAATCGCTTCGTCAATTTCTCCGTCTATGAGCGATTGTAAAACCAGTTATGAGAGTAAAATTTTTTGTATAGATATGTATATAGATATATATTTATAGATCATGCTGGTTCCGTATTTATCAGGGATCCTGAAAACAATCATGGCGGAATTACCAACATTGTAGCTGCATGTGAAGAAGGCAAGGTCACGTGGTTTACAACCAACGGAGCTCTTCGGATCACCTTGAACCCAACCAAGTCAGGTCTATTCCGGATCTGCTTTCGTGTTGAAAGTGATGCCTATAAGACTGTTGTGTCTCAGGAGATCCTGGCACCCAAACTGCAAAATTACAGGCTGAAAACGACGACACAGGACATTAAGTTATCTCCCCTCCTGACCACAAGTGGCCTCAGCAAGGTGAACTGTATTTCCGGTTCCGGTCCTACGCGATTATATGTAGAGACTGAGAGTGATGAGGAGGTTTTGACAGTAGCAAAGGTCAAGGTTGAATACGACGTTGAGAAAATCGGAGCTGGGTCAAGTCAAAGTCCATATGAAGGTGGGTGTTACACGAAAACGTACTCATTTACTAAACCCTATCATACAGAATCTTCTTTTATCTTCTTTGAATGGTAGCACTAATGGCTCTAGTGTTTAATTTCCTGTGCATGGATGCGCATCTTGGCAGAGCTTAGTGGTCGGTTCGAATCCCAGATGAACTTTCCAACACTAAGCTGACATCCCATGAGTTTAACCAAAGTTTTAGAGGTCGTGATATACTAGTAACTGCAAAACTGTTCAAACGTTGATTTAACTAAGGCTCGAATGCTCTTCCATATGGCAAGGCAGTTGGGAACCCGAATCTCAAGGATTGCAGGTGCAGTTCAAGGATACAGCGTTAATTTAATGGCGGTTCAATATTTAAAAGCAATTTCTCTTAAAACATGCGCAAGCAGACTCGCGGTAGTCCTGACAAAGATTCGGATCTACATACATATACAGGTAAATGTACACACGAGAGTTCACGAGAGTGCTGCCTTTGTGCACAACTCGGTCTATACAAGGCCAGACAATTACGCTATATGCTTACCTGTAGACCCAGTTGTAACACACAGACCGCGGGCGATACCTGCCACGTCTCTGTGTACAGGAAGAAGTGGCTACACGTGCAGGAGACCATGCGTCTCGCCGTCAAACAATAGGCCTGTCCCAGTGGGGTCGCTGGAGTCATTCGCCATGGCAGAGATTTCACTCTGGCGTATTCAGTTTCAACTGTATAGTGATTTCATTAAGTCTTTTCAAGCAGTGTTCGATCACTGAGTTGATCCCTTGATGAAGCGCAAGTTGTCCTCACTTTACAGAGCATGGTTCAGTGGGTAGTTGCGCAATAAGGTTTGTTGGTACAGTGAAGCTGACACTCTCTGCCAAACACACTCCCTAACTCTAGTCAAACACTGCGTGCTACTCTGTTCATGTTTATGTCTGTAAAGACTTTGATTAGTGTCTTGCACGTGAGATCTAGACAAACTGATGTTATACTATGCAAACAACTTAAAGTCATGTCTTACAAACAAATATACGTCATATCATACAAACAGTTATTGCTGCTAAAACATATACCCTGCCTACAGATACTGTCGTTGTACCGTACCTACACACAATCCTGTTACACCCTACCTACAGATACTGTCGTTGTACCGTACCTACACACAATCCTGTTACGCCCTACCTACATATACTGTCGTTGTACCGTACCTACACACAATCCTGTTAACCTTACCTAGAGATATTGTCGTTGTACCGTACCTACACACAGGCATGTTACACCCTAACTACAGATACTGACGTTGTACCGTACCTACACACAATCCTGTTACACCCTACCTACAGATACTGTCGTTGTACCGTACCTACACAAAATCCTGTTACCCCCTACCTACAGATACTGTCGTTGTACCGTACCTACACACAAGCATGTTACACCCTGCCTACAGATNNTGTCGTTGTACCGTACCTACACACAAGCATGTTACATCCTGCCTACAGATACTGACGTTGTACCGTACCTACACACAAGCATGTTACACCCTGCCTACAGATACTGTCGTTGTACCG
>VKKT01001720.1:186945-207074 GCA_008038995.1 Haliotis laevigata | reverse complement strand
ATATGAGCGAAATATTCTCAAGCACAACGTTAAACCCAATTTCACCTCACCTCACCTCTCACATTCCGGCTGGTCATGGTTGTAGGATGCGGCTAAGACTGAGAAGATCTCACGGCGGATCAATGAGCTGGAGACAATCAGTAACAATGTGAAGTTGCTGACGGAGATGATGGCCATCTATGACAATAACACCACGACACAGGCAGAGAAAGACATGATGAAGGTGCGTGCTACCTAGAGAAAGCATGAGCCACCTTGTTGATGATATTCCCATGTTCTCCAGAACTAGTTGTTATGGACTGTTATTTCACACTGAGACATACTCTCCTGCAATGACAGTTGTGTTGTCATGGTTACATGGATAGGACTCGTGCGCTTGAGTTAAAAATCATTTGCAGCTTTTCACCAAGAAGTTGTGGTAGAGTGAACTGAGCCAGGGTATTTATGGTAAGAAATGTGATACTGTAGATAATTGAGGATATTGAACCAAAATTACTCATTAAATTGTATGTGAGAGATAATTATAATGTGCACAAAGTCATATAAATAATCAATTTGTAAAGTGATCTGCTTCTTTTTATCCTGAAATCCATGTGTTGGTATGACATGTTTGTAAGAATGTTACCATGGTCACCAATATTTCAACCTGTGTGCCCCAGGAGCTGCATGCCACGCTAGAGAAGCTACGCCCAAATCTGTTCCGCCTTGCCAGTGATGTGGATGAAAAAGACAGTGACGGAATCAGTAAGTCACCAATGTTTCCAGAACCTAGTTACTTGTGTAAACTTTATACGAGTGTTCATAGTTTTCATATGAGTGCAAATGCAGAAAATCATGAAAAGATAAGCACCAACAGACAGAAATGTAGTGAAATGTGATTGAATTTGTTGCTTACAATTTACAGGGATGGCTGATAATCTGAATAGTGGTTAGGTATTATTCACTGTGTTTGTAATTTGATTGAGTATGGTTTTACGCAACTTTTAGCAATATTCCAGAAAAATGATGGTAGGGGACACCGAAAATGGGCTTCACACATTGTACCCATCTGGGGAATTGAACCCAGGTCTTCAGCGTGACAATGGAACTCTTTAACCACTAGGCTACCACAGCACCCTTGTAACTTCGAGGCCATACTAGCCACAGTAGAGATGATTGTATTTTCTTTTGTTTCCAGATGATATCTTGAAGGCTAATGACACAGTTATGAAGACAATGGGAGAATATAAGTCCAAAGTTGAAGGTGTCCATGAAGGGGACTGGGCTCATGGGAAAGGTAGGCAACTCTTGCTGCCTTCACGGGAGTAAATCATTGCAGACACTTGCTTCATGCAACAGTTACGTTTTGTTTACCAAGAAATGCTTGGCATTTAAACCTGTAGTAAATTGTACAGTGGTGAGACAATGTAGGCATGGGATCTCATATGACTTTGTGCTACCGGGTTTAAATTAATTGGTTTTTGATTTATTGAAGGATTATTTTTGTTTTATCCAGGTGGTGGATTAGAATGACCTTTTAGCAGTTCAGTTTTGTTTATTTATTGCACGGATTGCCAAGTTAACTCTGCAGATTCTAAGTCAGATCCACCCGCTAGATAGATATAGCCCAGTCACAGTCACAACTTTTGAATAGCACAGCATTCTATCATAGTCGTAATTGTTGAATAGCATCATCCTCAGTCCTAATTGTTAATAAGCACAGCACTCTCATAGCTGTAACTGTTAAATAACACTGTTGAATAGCACAGCACTCTGCCACAGTCCTAACTGTTGAAATAGTCCTGTATCCTTCCTGTAACTGCTTACCATGCTCATAATTGCAATGTATGCTTAATTACTGTCAACTCTGGTGCTGTGAAAGTGACCCCTAAGCACCCTCAAGATATGGCTCCTTAATAGTTATCCCCATCTATACTCCTCCTCACAGATGCCTCCTCGTTACTGGATCTCAACTTTGAATCTTCGCCTAGCAGAGCTGCTAGACCTGACCAATCAGCAACCTCCACCTCAACAGCCATCTTGGAGGGCGAGTTCCAAGCATTAGGTAGTTTATCTAGGAGATTATAAAGACTAGGGAAAGCTGGATGTTTTTGTTATGCATTATGACAGTTAAACTGCATTGTTACTGAGTCGTTCCTTAGACCTCCTGCTTTCTTATGTTAATCATGTGGTGGCGGACATTGCCTGTTGCTGCTTATTATATATCCAGGTTACTTTCTGACAAGAGGTTTCCTGCTTTCTCTTTGTTTCATAATATGAGGAGAAAGAGTGAGTGAGTATGGTTTTACGCCACTTTTAGCAATATTCCAACAATATCTTGGCAGGGGACACCAGAAATGGGCTTTACACATTGTACCCATGTGGGGAATTGAACCCAGGTGTTCGGCGTGACAAGCGAACACTTTGACAACTGAGCTACCCAACCACCCCCATAAGGGAAAAGAAACATTTGTATCATTTATTGATCTGAATATAATATCCTCCTTTTAATCATATTATGGGACTTTCTTTTGATGTTTTCTTGTGTTGAAACAAAACAGGTGCTTTTTAACTGCTAATAGCATCGTTATTTTAAAAGGAGATATAAGCCATGGAGTAGTACACTGGCTATAATTTAACATGTGCCTCCCACCTTCCAACAGGTCTGGATGACAAGAAGGTGTCGGGGACCCAGGCATCTGACAGCTCAGTCCTCAGTGAACTAGATGATATATTTGGAGCTGCTGCCCAACAGGTACTTCCTGCAGACTTCACACGGACCGTAAATGCCTTGTATATGTTTTTCTGGCTCTTATTGAAATATTTTGGAATATCGTTTCTTTCTCAAAGGACTAGAAAAGGCTTATGTGCCGTGGAAAGTTCTTGAATGTTCTCAAACAAATTCCCCAAAAATGATATTGTTTCATAATCTGAATAAAAAACTTGTTGAAATCTACTGAGAACTTTGAAGAAATCAATTTCCATATGATCAGTTTATCAGCCAGGTATCATCTACTTTCTCATGATCAGCTGTTTTAACAAGAGACATCTTTGCCTAAATGTAACAGATCATACAGCAGAAAAAGAAGTAGACAAACACATCCTACAAATATTTACAACCCTTTTCCAGTCAGTTTCCCAACCCCCACAGCCAGCTGTATCACAAGCCATGCCTACAGGGGCCATGTTTGCCTCCGGCACGGCGCCAGTCATGGGAGCAGCGGCGACATTCCCCGTCATGATGCCAGCAATGGGCCAGCAGCCTGGAGTGTCACCATTTGGGCAACTGCAGCAGCCTGTAGCACCAGTAGCACAAGGTGCCATACAAAACCTGGACAGTAAATTGTAGTAAGATTGTCCAATGTAGCACCAGTAGTACAAGGTGCCATACAAAACCTGGACAGTAAAGTGTAGTAAGATTGTCCAATGTAGCACCAGTAGTACAAGGTGCCATACAAAACCTGGACAGTAAAGTGTAGTAAGATTGAAACAGAACTTAAAGGCTGTAAGTAACCACACAAGATTAATGAATAATCAACACTTTTTATCCAGACACATTGTTTTCATTTTAGGAATCTTTATTGAATGTTTAAAAGCAGTACTGTTGGTCAGTAGGTGAAAGACCATACCATATGTGTCAGTGCATTCACAAATGTCCATCATTCATGTTCAAATGTCTTGAAACAGGCCTGTCTCTGTCTGGGAAGCTGCCAGGAATTTGGTGTTTTCAAATGGGCTACAAATTGCATTTGTGTTGGTCTTACATATATTGGCACAGCCAGCCTTCTAGAAACTCACCCACCAAAACTGCTGAACATTCCAGTTTGTCCTGGTTTCCTCCAAGCAAGAAAGATAACTCAATTTTGGTTACAATCTGTGTTCTTGACATTTTACTAGCGCTTCAACCATTTGATGCCACTGGTAATTTCTACAGATAAATAAACAACAATGACACGTAACAATATGAAATGTCTTTTTCTCCTGTTGAGTGTAAATACTGATGGGTATTAAAGCATATTTACCAGAACACATGACTGTTGATACTATCAGGAGTTCAGGCCTCGAGTGCTTCACCTGGCGTGTCATCACAGAAGGTACCAGTGACAGCCATGGCTGACCTTGACCTCCTGGGTCAGAATCTTCTTCAACAAAGCCTCGGTGGCAAGGAGCAGCGCAATCACTTCCCTCCACAACAGTAAGTGTCTCTCTCTCTCTGTGTCTCTCTCAGGCTGAAGGAAGCACCTCACAGTGAATAAAAAATCATGCAAATATATTCTCTTTCTCTCTCACTATCTCTGTGGTTAAGAGAGTAGTTAACGTTCTGTCTCATACACTGTTATCATTGAAGTCCTCCATCTTTCAGAACAACACCAAAGAAGATGACCATGAATCAGCTTGCTGCGGTGTCCGCCAATCAGCAGCAGGCAAGCCAATCAGCTCCAGGCACACAGCCTACGTTACTGACATTAGCCAATCAGAATTCATCTTCACAGTCCACAGCAATAGTCAATCCCATACTTCCTGGGAATGTTGCATCACAAGAGTTACTTCCCCTGACAGACATCTTCATTCCCCTAGAAAATATTAAACCAGGTGAGATAGCCATGATCAAAGCAAAATAAACCATTGTATAATATTAGAAATGACAACAGATCTGATAAATGAGCAGGTGTGTTAATTGTAAGTAATGACAGTTTGGGTGACATCTGAAGTATGCACTATACAAGTACTGCCTATAAGTAATAGGTTAACACAGTTATAGATTAGCACAGGGCAACATGGATTCAGGTATTTGACATGGCATGTTCCCAATCAACCATCCAGTTGTCAGGGTGGTTGTGGATGGCAATGTAAACTTTGACAGATGATGCCCTGCATCTGTACAATAGGTGTAGAACTGGGGTTCAGTGTTGGTTACTGTGGGGATGTACTGCTGCAAGCTGGAAGACAATGTACATTTTGTCTATGATGAAAATCCCACATTTTACCATCACCGATCCACTGCTATACCTGTCATGGTGGCTAACAGTTGTGTCCTGTTTCTTTCATGGCTCATCTACGTCAAGGAAGTCCCAGGTGAACTTGGACTTGTGAATGGTACACATGAACATGATTTGTATGTTGGTACCCAAAGTGCCTCTGCTCGTCATTTCCAGGCTGTAATCTTCAAGCAAGCAACTACATTTAGTTATATTGAATGGTCTGTTTGGAAGCTCCAGCAGTAGTTTACCTGTGTAGATGGAGGGTGATTACATCAGCTGTTGGTCCTATGTTTCATAGCACTAATGAGACAAGCCTTGAAGGTTTTTGTGAATCTGGGGCATCCTCAGCTGGGTCGATTAAAACATTTAACCTGTTCTGCTGATCATAGACTGTGCCACATGAACTTTTTTGCTACAGTTTGTTGACTTAGTGAATCTGTAGGATACCTTTAACTCATGTTATGCTTGTTAAACGTCATTTCTGGACACCATTGCTGTTGTGTCAGTCTTTGATTTCTAGTTTTGGAATGTGATCTATGAATAATTACACAATGCCATTTAGAAAGTGGTCAAATGTAACATATGTTATATTTTGGATTACACTTTCTTAGTAAAGTACACATTCTAGTACTTTTTTGGGTTGAGTCCCATGCGGGATTCAAACCAACACCCTCAGAGTCAGGCACCTAATCGCCAGCAGACAAAGTCAGACGTCTAACCCACTCAGCCACTGCGACTTCCACTATGATCTATGAACTCGTTGATTTAACACAGAAATATCCCAAACGCAATGATATAAAAGTGTCACTTGGTAACACTCTGCTCTGAATCCACAAACTGTAGCAAAACATTGGAATAACAAATCAGATCAGTTACTAGGGAATGATTTAGACAATGTCTCATGTAGCTCTGTCCAACGTTATCTGCAGCCACAGACATGGCCCCTGTGACAGCCTATGACAAGAACAGTGTCAAGACCGTCATCCATCTGGCGACAGACAAACCTCGGCCAGATGTACTTGTCATGGTCCTCTCAACACTGTCCACCAACACAAGTCCAATCAAGAAGTTTGTTTTCCAGGCAGCTGTGCCAAAAGTAAGCGAAGTCATATCTGGTAGTACAGTAGTAGTTGTAAGGCAAAATATTTCATGTATGGCGATGAAGTTGATGTTAGTGATGTTATATTCGTGCGCTGTTAGTGATGCTATTTCCATCACTGTTCTGCCCCCAGGTGATGAAGGTGAAGCTGCAGCCTCCCTCAGCCTCGGACCTCCCTGCATACAACCCCATCCTACCCCCTGCAGCCATCACACAAGTTATGCTTATAGCAAACCCAAAAAGGGTAAGGTTTTAGAAACATCTTTCATCAAGTGTAAACCAGAAGCTATGAA
This sequence comes from Haliotis laevigata, assembly GCA_008038995.1. Taxonomy (NCBI): domain Eukaryota; kingdom Metazoa; phylum Mollusca; class Gastropoda; order Lepetellida; family Haliotidae; genus Haliotis; species Haliotis laevigata. The sequence goes on along the minus strand of VKKT01001720.1, from coordinate 200,721 downwards.
CAGTTGTGAGTTCTTCCTGATTGAATAACTTCATGACAAACATGCTTCCTGACTTACCTTGTCATCATACCTTATGACAGTCAATAAGAGAATCGTGCTTAATGACACATCAGCACATTTTGATCAGGATAGTGACTGATACTGTTATTGTTAGCCCCTGAATGTCTCCATGAGATCTCAAACGCCACAGAATATAGGACACAATAGCTCAGCAGCAATTCTGTAGCTGTGTACTATGTTTGAGATCAGTTCATTTTCTTGAACATTGACTGACTATTATATGTATTTTCCAATATTTGGTTTTTATTGTTAATAATCAGTAACAAAACATTTAGAACAAAATAATTAGACTAATGCTTACACTCTGAAATTATATAATTGTAATAGGAACACAACTTCATGTAAATTGAAAAAAGAACTTTGGTGATATGGACGATTCAGGACCTGTGGAAAATGTTGACTTGCCTCCCTTAGGGGTGTAGCATTTCAGTTAGGGTTGGTCAGAAGGGATTATAGTATGGTGCAGGGAATGTCAGACAGAATGACCCCACATATTCATGTCCTCCAGTGTCCTAAGGTAACATGAGCATGAGGGAACTGGAAAAGGTGAACTGCAGAGCCTAGATTTTCGAAGCTCTCTTAGCGCTAATTAGTCGTAAGTGCCATACATTAACATTAACTTACGACTATCTTAGCGCTAAGAGAGCTTCGAAAATCTAGGCCCTGGGTTTTAAAAAGTGGTGTCTCACTCAGCTTGCTGCAAATATTATATAGAATTAGGCATATTTCAAAACAAATATTCCTTTAAAACATATGTCATGTTCAAGCTTGCCATCTGTTAGTGTTGTTTCGTTCAGCTGTAAGTCTCATAGGTTTTTATCACAAGCTACTGTGTTACGGTGATACGTCTCTGACAAGGCTATATGTGATACTAAAGCATCTTCATGTCTCTGTTCCAGGAAAAGATCCGGTTAAAGTACAAGGTGACATATAGTTTAAATGAGAACAATGTGACAGATACAGGTGACATAGATACAATTCCCAGTCTGTGAGCACCTCGTAGGATGTTGTTAATCTTGTTATCAAGGCACAGAACAAAGATATGTGGAAAGTGCTGTGGACATCAGGTGTCTGTTGGTCCAAGGATGTGAGGAGTCTTTCGGAACAGAACCATGTGGGTAACTTCTCAACAGATGTGCGTGTGGAGATGGTGGGTATGTGGAAAGGAATGGCTGACAAAAGAACCATGAAGGCTTCTTGAGGACAGACTTTGTACTGAACATACTACCCAGAGACTGGACAACGTTAGTACACTAATACCATTGCCGTTGATGTGTATCTCACACGATACACGTTACCTTCATAAAGCTTCTATGGATAGTACTCAGCACATGCAAGTGTAATATAAACTGATTTGACAGACACTTCAAATGCTAAATATGGACATGATAAAGGATTACCTGATACATGTAATTGATGCAACACACACATGGGATTGAGTTGATATTCAGTAGTATAGATTTAGTGATGTGAAGCAGAGTTATAGACCAACAAATAGGGTTCCTTGTTGGAACCTGCAGAATGTTATGGTCAGAGTAAACTGTTGGATCAGTGATCACACTGATGTTCAGAGTGCTGACCCCTACATACAACAGTTGAAGACTGGGCTCTGTCTGCAGACATTATGCTGATGCAATGTTAGTAAATATGGCATAAAAACTTCCTCCACCTGCCCCTAGTTCAGGAAATCAAAGATTTTATTCTATTTATATTTTGGTGGTTTCACTTAAGTCTCAAAAGGTATACCAAGATATTCTGAATCTGAAGCGAGACTGTTTCTGAACTTTGGGCTCGGGAGTCAGCTCTTGTGATACTATCCTTGTCTATGCTGCAATTAATTAATCCTACAGTGTCAATATGGAAATGCTAATATGTATATCATGCTGGCATCACTGTGAAGCAAAACCCCATTCACTTTTCATCCATGTGCTTATCACAATCATCGAGTTATATCACAGAGGTGACTATTTTATACTAAAATATACTTGAAAACTTATGCATGTTGCTGTTTTAGTGTTGATGATGGTCGTCACATTATACTCCTGCATATATTGGTAAATATTTGTTTTTGATTGAATCTATTTCCGACCGTTGTTTGCAAGGTGTTATTTGTTGTGGTACCCAAGTAGTCACACTTTGTAAGTTGTAAATACTTGGTGTTGGGGCACAGAAGGAAAATATTTCTGTTGGATTGTTAACTCTCACCTACTTGATGTTAATGTTTCTAAAAATGGGCAGACAATTGCAGTTAGCAAGAGACTATTTGTAGTGTGTGGTTGGTACACTTTTGTCAGTATATGCAACTTAATCTTCATGTCTTGGTTAATCTAATGTTCCATTTTGCAATATGTTTATCATTTTCAGTATTTTTCAAAGTATTTCCACAGTAGAGGTCAGTGTAAGATGCAAGGTGTCCATATTGGCTATACTCTCATAATATAGTACAGCTTCTTCCGCGTTCATAGCAACACTCTCACTGAGTCACCTTGTCATCGTTTGTAACCAGTTTCAAGGGCATCACATTGTATTGGTTCCCCTACAGTTTGCTGTAGGTTTCTACAGGAAGGCTAATGTTTTGTTTATTTGGTCAACTCTTTTTCATATCTATTGCAGACATGCCAACCACTCTGATTTTGACAGTGTTACTCCGATTCTCCGAAAACAAAATCTGCTTTCTGATTTGTCTTTTAAAAAATGATTTTTTAAGAAAAACTTCTGAAATGTATTTTTACGGTATACAATTTCATAAGTCAACGGTGATTTATTTGAGTCGACACTGGTAAAAGCATTCGGAAACATAGCATGTGATCTTTTGGATCTCGATTGTGTATATTGCTTGTTATTGACGACTAAGTTTCACAAAGTTTTTCCAAGTATATGTCATGGCCCGTATGTAAGTGAAACAAAATGGCAGAGCCGACCACGTGTTCACCCCCAACGGGAAGCTTCTGTGCTTGGGCCTGACTTCCAGCCAGGCATGACTGCTCTCATTGGATTCAGGGTTGGCATCTCTGCTGTTGAAAAATTGAGTGCCAAATCCTGTATTATAATGCTATAATGGGGGGATAGGCAGGTGGTTAGGTGTTTACTTGTCACGCTGAGTACCTAGGTTCAGTTCCCCAGATGAATACAATATGTAATATATTGCTGAAAGTGGTAAAGAACAAAACTCCCTCATTCTCTCCTTCATCAGTCCAATAGGGGAGCATCACACATCGTCTCGGAAACAGCTTCATCATAGCCTTGAAACATATGAAGGATCAATCCAAATGTTTTTTGTTGCACATTTAATGTGATCTGTCCCAGTGTAGGGATCGTCTGTATATAGCCAGTTGTGAATATTCAGCTGTAAAATGGAAGGTATACTTCCTTCAACAAACATAACATAAACTACACCATGTGATTCTTGAATCAACCTTGGCATTAGCATTGCTTTGTGAAACAAGACCCTTGGCATACCTCTGCTGAAATGATCATGAGAACATCCCACCATTATGACAGTTACTTACTTGGAAATTATCCTTCATGACTAACCATTTACTGGTATATGTAATCTATATATGTGTCACATAGTGTTATTACATGGCTTTATCCACTAGTCATCAATTAGATCTGACAGCACCATGTATCACCCACAGCTTTAGCTTTCATTCTCTACAGTGTTGAGCATACTCTTGCATTTAGGCATTTTATCATTGCTCTTCATGTCCAGCTTATAAATGGTGTGAATGGGGAATCATTATGAAAAATGTGTACAAGCTTGAAAAATATTATTGTTGTTTATTAAGTCCAATATAATGTGATATAATGCCCTCTATATTGTGTCATAAACGAAGTTTCTAAATTCAGAAAAGAGTGTATAGACAATTTACTGTCAAGAACATTTTGTGGTCATTTGGTGTGCATTTTCTTTTGCTCAGATCAACATTTCTGAATTGATGTGGAATAGAAATGAAGCTGGTTTGCTATTTAAAAAAATGACATTGGATTAAAAATCCATGGATCTCGCTTCTTAGATGGTCGCTATGGACTGTTGGTCAGATATTTACACAGAGAGTATCACACTGCAGTGGAAGATTTGTATCTTATGAGATTAATTTTTATTATATATATTATTGATATGTGATACTTATGCCAATTTAAGAAAGTATATTCCACAGAAATATTTGCATCATCCTACAAGGGAAACACTTATAAGAATTTTATCATCAGAAGACGAATTTGTCAATGTAAAATTAGCCCTGTTTTTAACACATTCACTGTCATTAAGGAACAGATTTCTCCTGTCAGCTAATTTCACAATCTTATGATGCTTTCCACTATTTGCACTGTTCATACTTTGCCTGTGTGTTTATGACACTATGTATACGGGCCAGAGGCCTTATGTACAATAAACCAAACCATCTTGACCTTGATGTAACACATGATCACATCTGTTCTGAGAAGAAAACTTGGGAATAGTAAATTGGTAAAGTAAATTGGGAATAGCCTTTTCAAACAGACTGGTGCATTTAATTATGGGCATAGCGTGTCCGCACAGATCAGACAGTGATTAAACATGAAGACAATTTCGGTCCTATTGTCAAGAGGTCTTTGAAGGAAGTAATAGTCTGTTTAGTTTGGGGCTAGTCGGCACAAGTAGTTTGAGAACAAGGAATCAACTTATTGGTTAATACTTTTGATGATTCAGATCAGTGGGTACTGCCCTTCTTCCATGTATATTACTTTGAATCCCAGATGCATATCGATTCAGATCTTTGGTCTGGCCTCACCCTAACCATGCTGATAGCTTTCCAAAAGCTGTAGACGTCATTTGTGCCTTCCGACAAGCCATTTTCATTATTTTGTAACCAAATACTAAATAGAGGTTAACTTCTCAATGGAAGTGTCTTCAGATGTTACAAATTTGGGTCTTCTGGCATATCTAAGTGCTAAGTGTAACATTAGGTTATGTATTGGTTCCTTGTACATACTCCAAGAGCTGGGAGGGATGGGGCATGTATTAAAATTGTCATAAACACTGAAATGCAGCCCATCAGTAAAAGCAACAATTTCATAGGTGATGATTAAGATTGAATTCATAGTGCTACCATAATCATTCCAAACAAAGGAAAGGTTAAACCTAATATATATGTCTTGTGAATTCTATTGCGAAAGTTTAACTATCACTTTAATTTTATAGGCATCATGACTGTGATGTAGGTCACTGACGGGTACTTGAGTCAGGGTTTGAGACAATATAATTGTACCTGTCAGAGCTCTACTATGATGAAAGAAATGGTGTGTGTACCAGTGCTGTCCTTTGTATTGTGCTTGTTGGAGTTGTTCTACCTGCTCCCTGTCTGCATGCTCCATGTACAGCCTACCCTACAGTGTTAAACACCAGGCTACACCCTGCTGGACCTGCCAGGTTAAAGGGGCGGTGGGGTAGCCCAGTGGTTAAAGTATTCGTTCATTAAGCTGAAGACCAGGGTTCGATTCCCCACATGGGTACAATGTGTGAAGCCCATTTCTTGTGTCCCCTGCTGTAATATTGCTAAAAGCGTCTTGAAACCATACTCACTCACTGCCAGGTTGAAAAAGCAAAACATACTTTGGTGAACAGACATTATGAAGAACTGAAGGAAAATATAGCTGTGCTATAGTGTCCATTTTCTGAATGTCATCCATGTGTGTTTACAGCATTTTTCGTAGAAGGAATTTGTCTTTCTATTTTATCACAAAGCATTTTTGTCCTTGCTGCTCAAATTGAAGATGTACATACTTTTTGGCCTGATTTTTATAGAAACTATTTGATTGCAGAACCTTTACAATGTAGTGTTCTTGACACATAGGGGTATGTCTGGCTACAATATGGCTATACTTTAGGATGTGGGGAGATGCAGATGGCTCTGTTTACACTTTGTATGACACATGTATTAACCCTTTCTTAGCCACCTGTCTGTCAACTGCTGGTAATGTTTGTGTGGGAAAATGCAATGTAAATGGTGTACATACAGGTTACATTTGTATAAATGTGCATACAATGAAAATAAATTATCATACAAGTTTCAACTCTTTGTCTTTTAAACTATCAGATCCACTGAGACACCTAGGGACCATTCATATGTCCGCATTCATTCATATGTTCAGCATTTTGCTGAATGTTTTACTTCACGACAGATTGAAATACTCAAGTAAAATATATTAGTATGAAAACCCTTTTCTGGTGAGGTCTAGGCAGAGATGGACTGCACCTCTCCAAGTTCAAGTGTCTTTGATTTGGGCACTGGTTTGTCATTGTCATTTTTCAGCTTTAATCCCATGTTTAAGCATTTCAAACATATGTCAAAACCCACTTAGTACTAATGGTTTTTTTATTATAAGCCAAAATTGATCACTAACATTTCTTTCTGTGGAATTTAGTCTTTATCGATTTTTTCATCAGCCAAGCTAACTTGTGTGAAATTATCTTATCATTCCCATGGATAAACAAGTGTGTCATTCACAAAGAACAGGAAACAAGTTTGAAAAATTGTTTCTAACAAAATAAATATATTGCACTTTGTTTTACAGTCACAAGTGTTAAATAAATCAATGTGTGCGAGGCTAGTTTGAAGGAATACACTATATACATGTATTTACTCTCCATCTGGAATGATCTGTTCAACCTTGATATGACTTGTCCCTTTGGTCCAAGTTTCGCCCAGTTTATGTTATATTCACTCATTTGCTTAAAAGAGCAAATGATTTTGCAGATATCACACAGTGTGTAGTATTTTTCAAGTGGTTAATGTAAATAGAACATGATATCTCTACTGTTCATCACTTGGAGTCAGGACAGAGCAGTCGGTAGGTGCCTCTCAGGATGATGGGGAGAGCTGTGTTGTCACGATGCCACCTGCAAAAACAACAAACATGAAGGGTAAGAGAGTTGTACTCTTGTCAAGGAGGATAACCACATGTATGTGGTGATGGTATTTGATTGGGTCACTATTGTGACAATGGCTGTTCAACCAAAATGAGATTTCACTGCACCAAATTTGACAGACAAAAACTGGTTCAATCAATAGGTGAGGGGTTAAAGCATTCGCTCTTCGTGCCGAAGACCCGGGTTCAATTCCCCACATGAGTACAATGTGTGAAGCCCATTTCTGGTGTCCCCTGCCGTGATATTGCTAAAAGCAGTGTAAAACCATACTCACTCAACCAACACAAGGTAGTGCTGGTATATGTACAAACTTGAGTATATGTCATCTTTGAACAATTCACCATAGAACCTGTAATTTCCTATATATTTTGTCTAGTCACCATGCTCATGGAGTTATCATGATATTGATGTGAGAAATGACTCACCTTCCAGAGTCGATGTCTGCTGCAGGATTAAGTACCACTGACGCAAAACTGGAAATACCAAATCATACAAGTTCAGTGAGACAATTACAAGTTACCAGTGTTAGTATCACCAAGAGTAGTATAGACAAGTGGGGTACAGGATCATCCATATAAATTATCAGTTTCCACATGATGTTCCTTCTGCCATACCCCGTTGTGTATAGGGGTTGCCTTTTTGTAACTGGGGCATCTCGGGATAAATTTGTGTGGACGACATCAAATCATGTTCCAACAAATTTACCCTGCTTTTAATAGGGTGTAGGAGAAGAATTGGGATGAAAATCCTTAATACTGTCAGACTGATCCGGTAGCCCCATTGTGTACTCAAAGTCACAATGTATGCCCAAGCTCCAGCCTTGTTGCCTGTGTGTTATTTTGCTTCAACCACATAATCGTGAAAAGGATCACAATAATGGCAGTATGATTTTCTTTTATCATCCCAAACTGTGTTCCACAGGAGATATTGCTTGTGTATGATCAACGATTTCTCCTAGGACTCATGTAGGAGACTGTACAATGCTCTGACAATGCTATGACATCATGAATTTGATGATGTCACAATGCTATGACATTGCTGCACTGCAAGTCTAATGGCAGTACCGTGTTCAGAGATGTACGCTCTAATGAAGAGTGGCAGTATGATTTTCTGATGTTGAACCACTAACATTATGACAACCCTTTGCAATTCCTTCTGCTATTTCAAGCTAGTGTTGAAAGTCTTCTGCACTGGGTTTCAGCTACTGATTATTTCTTTGACAATGTGTGAAGAAATGGAATAATTATTCGGAACATTATTATATGTTTTAAATATATGTAATGTCAGAGATTCCTGTCAACATACTACCCACAATACCAGGGCATGAGAGTGACATTTATCCATGGATGTAATTGTGTTTCTAAAGTCCATTGTCACTCACTTTGGCAGTTTCAGCAAGTTGATAAGTTCATGGGCTCGGCTCACTAGGGCCTCACTGCCCTCAGGGTCCACTGCGTTGTTGTAGTGTTGCTTAGCAACTTTGGTTAGACACAAGATGGCGCGTGGTATCAGGTCCTGACACCTGGTGGACAGCTGCAGATATGACAGATACATCTTGTCACAACCAGTGCCTCTCATCCACACAACTACAGTACCAACATGAAGCGTATTTCTCTACACCTTACACATGTGTAATAGCGACAAAAGAGACTAAATTGTTTTCGCTTTTATAACATTTGCTTTAAGACTTTAAGATGTTAATTATACCAGCAGCTACTTAGAATAACCATTCCAAGAAAGTATCCCAGAGCCTCCTATTCACTCAACATGCTTAAAGAATACTGATGGCAGATTTTACAAAATCAAGTCAACAGAAAATATCAACTTGAATAATTTAAAAAAAAAACATGCACTGTTTGCAAGAGGTTCTCAGAGAATGCTGTCATGGTAATATGATTCAGGTAAAATAAGGTAATTATGGCTACATTCATAGAGTGATCTTAGAGCTAAAACATCTGCTGTGATGACCTTGTGTGACACTGAGGTCGTACAAGGATGCTGGAGGATGCACTCACCTTGGCTATGGCGGAGATGAGAACTGACACGATCTTCGGGCTGACCTCCGACCTATGTTCTGCAGACAACAGCAAGCCTGACACCTCATAGGTCATTGCCTCAAGAGTTTCATAATACTTGGCGATGAGGTCTGCCGTACAGCCGGGGTCATGGTGAAGGGAACAGAGCTCACCTACACACCACACCTACAACATGTGCGTTAGTGAGTGAGTATGGCTTCACACATTGTGCCCAAGTGGGGAATCGAACCCAGCCTTTGGCGTGACAAGTGAACACTTTTCCCCTCAGCTACCACACCACCCCGCTACTAGTCACAGCTAACAGTAATATGTATAAAATGAACAATGATGGGTCTGTTGAACAGACAAAAGTTTGAGCAATCCTTACAGAGTTGTGTTACTTCATGGATGCCCATTGCTCAGTGTAGGGCATAACACACTGCAGTCCAACAACATGAAGGATGTTGCTCTTCCTCAGACATGATCCTCCCACAGTGACACCATATCATGGTCCAGGCTGCTGATTCAGACGAGTGCAACCAACTTGGTAATCACACAATTTCATGGCTTGCAGTTGTATATAATAAAGTACAATTGTGAAGTGCTCTACACTGGAGTATGATTGTGAAATGTTACATGTCTGACCTAAGACTCACCAGATTAGAGAAGATGGCCTCCCTGTCGGAGAAGTCGCGTGTGCCCATGAGGAAGGTGGAGATCTCCTGGTACTGGTTGTTCACGATGCTGGGGTACTTCCGTAGCAGGGCAACCAGGTTCTCAGACAAGAGTCTGTGATTCAAATTAGCAGTGTCACTCAAGACTAGACATTGCAGTTCTTGAAGTCATTCAATATAATAAATACCATAATTAAGTATTATGTATTATACCACTAATCATTTACTACAATTCGAGAATATTCAATCATAATAATTTAAGATTTAGACTCCCCCCTCCTCCTCTCTGCTCTCTCATGCAACCTCCACTGGACACCTTAAAGTATCACCAATGGACCTTACCCATGAAGGTCCGGGTCAGAATATTGATCCTCAGTAACCCCTGCTTGTCGTAAGAGGCGACTAGCGAGATTGGGTGGTCAGGCTCACTGACTTGGTTGACACACATGTCATCGGTTCCCCATTGCGCAGATTGATGCTCATGCTCATCAATGGATTGTCTGGTCCAGACTCATTTATTTACAGACTGCCGCCATATAGCTGGAAAATTGCTGGGTGCGGCTTAAAACTAAACTCACTCACTCACTCACCAATGGACCTACTATCGTCACACGGCAACAAAACTCAGTATGAGAACAGATCAGACGTTTTCCGTAAATTTTCCTTAAATACTATATATTGTAGCAGTACAGTAGAACCAGAATAAAAACATCATTGGTCTCTAACTAAGGTCGTGACATACCTTCTGATGTCGTTCTGGAATTCTGGGATAGCGTAGAGCAGAGAGGACCTCTCCAGCATGACAGGAAGTAGCTGCCCTGCGAACTCCACGTCCACCTCCTCCAGCACCACAGAGAACCACACCCTGGACAACAGGAGTCATGTTGACAATACATCACACACAGAAGGATAACTGTAGGAGATGGTGCAGGGAGAAGGAAAGGTGGGGTTGGAGATGGAGGCCCAGTGATGGTTTGGTCAAACATGTCTCCTACAAACTGATCCTTTTTTGGTGTGATCAGGATGTTTGTTTGTCTCATCCAGCAAGACACCTGTCAACTTTCCACCTTTGATGGCTATGATAACATGCAAACAGCCAAGTCACTGGCCATCTGTACAGCACATAGAATTTGTACTCGTCAGTGCTGGCTACCTTATTGAAGCTGGAATCGACATGGTGTAGCCCCTGGATCATTAACAATCTCAGCATGTCATTTACCCACTAGAACAAGTACTATTACCTGACTAGTACTGGCACTGTCTGGGAGCACACCACCACCCTGGGTAAGGCTTTCATGTCAGACAAGATGTTGTGTAGAGACGACAATCTGGGGAACACACAAAGATATGAGTTGATTCCTTAGAAAACTCTCACTGAATTGATACTAGCATTGAAAAGCAATTATGACCAAATTACAGTCATACAACATTAGTTAAATGATTCTTACATCAAAACATGTAAATATAGTAATTGTGTGTTGCATGCTGCATGAAGTGTACATACTTGTCGATGGTGTCTCCGTGGCCACCGTCGTAGCGGGTGACAAAGCTGAACAGAGGTCTGTAGAACGGGTGCTGGAAGGCCTCCACAGAGTTGGATGGTTCCGCATCCCCAGTTGATCCCTGACCTAGATGCTCAATCTTCTTGGCTTTCTCGATAACCTCTAAAGCCGCTGTGACGCATGGGAGGTCAAGGACTGTGTGGAACACCTACCAAGTAGAGCTCCATGTCAGACCTGTACAACTGTGGGGCATGCTACAAGTCAACTGAACTAGTCATGTGGTTCTGGTATGCCTGCATGGAGCAAGGATGTGTTCAGGTTGGATGTTTTTTCTGTTCTTCCGGAACACAAGTTTCCACTTCATTTCGAGAGAATGAAAGATAATCAATATAGTATTGATCAGGATAAGGCAAAATGTATTTGCCATAACGGCATGGACTCACCTCCATGGCTGTGGCAGGAGACATGAGGGCAGGCAGGATCTCTGTAAACTCAGACACAAATGTCCGCGGATGCCAGGCAAGAATCTGTCAACATACGATCAGATACATTTAAATGTACCATTATAGGCAGAACAAAGTTTCTAAGAAATAAGTCAACACTGAGCTAGGATTATATTTTTACCAAGGTGTGCTCAATTTAAGATCATACTTGTTACAGTCAGGAAGATGAATTTGATGAACAGGCAAACATAACCAACACAGACATCACATTTCAGTAATCAGTGCACAGACACCCCTTAGGAATACTTGCAGCAAAACATATGCATGTCGTCCATTTAACAAGCAAAAAAATTCAAAATACGGACAGGATTGGGAATAGACTGTAAACTGCATCTGCAATGTCAGGAGTCTAGACCTACCTTCAGAATGTTGGGGAAGAAAGAAGAGAGGACCTTGGTTGTATGACACAGGGTCTCAAGGTTACGCAGAATAAATCTGACGGTGTCAAATGCCACACCTGGATCGTGGAAGTTGCGGCCCAACACATTACGGAAGTAGTGCAGGTATGTATCTCCAGGGTCATGGACCACAGCGCTACCTGTTCAATATGATGTACTTAAATCTCCTAAGAATTTCAAGGATTGTTCATGCAATCATAAAATATTTTGATCTTCACTAAATTTCCATCCTTGCAGTTGTGCAATTTCATTCTACTATAACCATATAAAATAGCCAGTGTATATCCTGATACCCATGCAGAACACAGGCCATCTGAGACCGGCTGTTAGAACCTGGAATTCAGGACACAATTAGTAGCTTGTTATGTCACCTGGTCGTATTTAACATAAACATTGTAGAACTGCCACTCTGAGGCAAAGGTTCAGAATCATTTTGCATGAATTATTAAACAAATGTTTGTCTAGCTCATCACAATATCCTGTAATTAAATAAGGCAACATGGTCAAGACCGTTCTGGCAAGATTCATCATGAAGTATTCCTCTACACTTTTCCAAACATGTTTAACTTACTGTGGTTAACAAAGAACTGCAATATCTGCAGTACAATGGGTGCATACTGGGCTTCAGATGACACTCGAGCATACAGACGCTTCACTTCCTGGTGCACACGAGGAACATGACCTTCATCCAGCTCACAGATGAGGTCAAGGACAGTCACTGCCTCAACCAAGCACTGCAGGACAATAATCAGTTGGAACATACCTGGCAACACTTTCAGCAATCTTTATTATCTGGAGCAAAATGTCTCTTAAATTATAAATATACTTGAACCCACAATAATGTTTTTTGTCCAGGGTGCACTACATTCTTCAAAAAAACATCAAAAGACTGTTCAATCAACTTTTAGTTTCCTGTGATAATTTAAACTTGCTGTGATCTGCCCTGTAGCAGGACATATGTAACTAACTGACAATACCTGTATAAGAACAAGACTCATCTGTCTAGAAACTGAGGAAAATACATATTCCTTCACACAAATTCATTAATGACATCTGCAGATCTCTGCCAACTTCTCATGAATAAACATCATTTCAACAAGTGTATTGCTTTTATGCTCCAGAGGAAGAGACAGTGCCAAGAAATGTATTTGACCATCCTTTACATCAGATAGAGTCAGTTTTGTACTTACAGCAATCTGCAGTTCAGCATCAGTGTTAACCTTTGGCTCTGAAAAAGATATACAATGGGCATAAGTGGTGCCTTTCAGCTGACTGACATCAACACACATTATCTCATAATGAGAAGTAGAGGTTTCAGCAACAAACCAGACCAAATCTAACCAGCTGATTAGCTATTAACTGCCTTGTAAACCCTTGATGGTCTACATACATCATGAAGTCTTGATCGCAACTGTTTACACTCTGACTTCAACGAGCAAGAAATAAGGGATGGATACAGCTGTTTGAGAAAGTGGAGGGCTGCACACTTCATTTTCAACTGTATTCAATTGTCAAATAATAACTTCATAAACTTTCAGGACAAAGGGGAGAGGGGGCACCCCTGCAACCAACCCCAACCCGCCCCCCACCCCCATCTGGATCCACCTATGCAAATGTACAAATATTTATCATAAAAAACTATTCAAATAAACTTAGCTAAACCTGTACATATATGCATTTTCTGCAACTGAAAATGTCATGTGCCATTGTATTT
>VKKT01001718.1:114090-126957 GCA_008038995.1 Haliotis laevigata | reverse complement strand
CTCAAGACTCATCTGTTTTCACTGCATTATGACTAACTACTAGTGCCTCATTGTATATATGTTTATTATCCACACACTTTGTTAGCGCTTTGAGCATGGGCCTTGTGCATGGTAACGTGACATAAAACCAAACAGATTATAAATATTTAACATGTCAAATGAATGGCAAGTCAGAACATTTTCAAAGACCCCAAATGCTTACATTATTTTACTTAGGTCTCTGCCTACTACTGTTACAGATTCCTGTACTGTTGTCAAGGAGGTACGGACTCTTGTACCATTGTCATGCAGGGTACAACAATCTGTATTGAAACATTGCACTCACGAAATAAAAGAAGCTGTTATTCATATTGTTTGTCATTATAATCGTAGGAATATTTTACATGGCCTTGTATAGAGGCAGGGATGGTGGGGTAGCCTAGAGGTTGAGGCGCTTGCCCATTCCACTAAAGACTCGGGTCGATTCCCCACATGGGTACAATGTGTGAAGCCCATTTCTGGGCCTGGTACCTCCATCATAATTTAGATGTACATGATTTTCAAGACATCTGCAGTAGCTGTTGAGATGTTTTTAGGGCAATAGTGTTTACTCAAAGTCTTGCGAGGTATTCCCCCTAACAAATATATATCATATACTGTTCATCACCACTCACCTCTATTCTCCATTACAATTTACATGATTATCAAGACATCTGCAGTAACTGTTGAGAATATGTTTGGGGGTAATGTTTTTACTCAAACTATTGACAGTTATTCCATTTGGAGTACGAGCAAAGGTTTGTGATACCTGTGTACTGACAATGATTTATTACCTAAAGTAATAAAGAATTCCAGAAACCAATGTGGTCATTTTATTCCTTCCTTTAAGTAACCATGGTAATCTCATTACCTTCAAAGACCTTGCTCCTTTGGCAGCAACCAGACTCTTCTTCACTGCTGCTTCTCTGACAATCACTTCCTTCAGCACAGAAGACACCGCCTTCCCCAGTGAGGTCACATCTAAAGTCACAGGCACAAGAAAAATTACTATCCAGCCTGCAAGGCATCTCTTGTGATGGGAAAGAATTTTGTCATATGTTGTTGGAGAGAAAAGAAATGTTCAAGAAAACGTTTTTTGTCTATGTTCTTTGGCTTGAGACTTTATTTCTTGCTTACCTAAAGAGATATCTATTCAAACCATGCTGTAAGACTCCACAAAAATGGAATTGCTGGTCAAGTTCTGTGACTTACTTGCTGCTTGCTCTTAACATCAACCATTGGTCTGGTCCTAACAAAATTATTTACTGGTCACCGAGTGGGTGTCATTGTAGCCCAATAGTGTAGATCAATACTTATGCTGTTGATCACTGGGTTTCCTGGTCCAGACTTGATTATTTACAGACTGCCACAATATAGCTGGGTTATTGCTGAGGGCGACATTAAACAACAAGCAAACAAACAGGTTACCCTCAGCAAGGTGGAATGTTGCAGACTGTGCTGCAAACCATTCCACAGATCATCAGTAATGCAAGACCTCACAGTAATATAATTAGGAGGCACACTAACATTCATTAGAACAGCCTACCTTGGCCAGCGGTATTCAGGAACGTGATCCTATTGCAGCCAATGAAATTTTTTGTGGAAAACATTTTCGGTTTGTCCTTTAGCAAAACTACGAAGTATTTGTTGCGTTCATTTCCTAGATGACTAGTCAGCTTTTTGTCCAGTTCTGAAAGAAAAAAATCTTATATGACTACCAAAGATATCTATGTATAAAATAAGATAACTCTATATGATATCTGACTCCCTTATTGGGGATATTTGTGTCAGGGTCTGTATGACACTTGACAGACTAGGTACTACAGTAAAATACCTTTATAACAAACTCCAAGGGACCACTGAAAATAGTTTGTTATATCCGTAGTTCGCTATTCATGAAGTTCCATTGAAAGAACAATAAAGACATACTGTACAGTACGGTAAATTCCTACTCAGTTTATTCATTCATTCATACGACAGGCCGACTGCATACAGCCTCATTCAAATCGGCAACGTTCAAATCGTGCTTTTCAAGGTAACCAGGCAGCTGAGAAGTTAACCAATCACTGACGAGGTCAGGGTTGACTGTTGAACTTTCACTGTGTGATGATTTAGCAATGATACCTCATTCGCTATACACTGATTTCAAGGTGAGCACGGCTAATTGGCAGTGACACTGATTGAGTTCGCTCAGTTCGTTATTCACACCGTTATATAATTAGTGTTAACTGGGACTCCCGGGGATTGCAAATCAGTTCGCTATAGCCATTAAGTTCGTTATAAAGAATTCGTTATTCACGGCTTTTTATATATAATATAGAGATGTTTATTTTAAAACACTTTGCTATATCCGTGTTCGTTATATCCGTGTTCGTTATAAAAGTATTCTACTGTACATGAACATGATGAATATAACATTCAAACATAAATACATTAATGTTTTAATCTGATCGAAGTGACATGACATTTAAAACCACAGAATTTGTATCATACTACAATGAATACCTTTTACAGAACTAGCAACTTTCAGCATAACCAATTCTTCATTGACAGGTTCCCTGGCTGAAATTCTGTAGGTTGGTATGAGTGTCTTCTTGTTTTCTAAAACAAACATGCATCATAATATCACACATACATCTTCATTGCAACAAACTTTACAGTCCCAATAACATATTGTTAACACAGTCCAGACCGCCACTACAAGTTACTGCAAGATAACTGCGAGATATTGCTTAGTAATCACAGTGGGAAGTGATACCATGCGATAATGTTTAAGTGGCACGTTTTGACATAATCAAAGCTTGATTAAATTTTGCAATATTTGCAGTACTAATATTTAACACACCGATTAACTACAATCCACCAGTGACCTTAAGCAAGACCAGCTTTGAATTCTTTTGAAAAACTTCCAGCTCCTTTGCCATTGAGGTCAATGTTAATTATTTCATGTCTTGATTTTCGCAATGTAAATTATTTCATATCTTGATTTTCGCAATGTAAATTATTTCATATCTTGWTTTTCGCTATTAAAAACACCAACTTAAAGACACCAAGTTTATAATGTAAAAGATACTTGCTTTTTCTACATTAATTGTTCAGCTTGAAACATCAGTGTGTAGAACTGACCGCCCATAGGCCTCAAAGCTATGACATATCATAGCACTTTCCCCTGATTCTTGTGGTCAAATCAAATCCCACAAGTCATCATCATGAACAGGACAGTGTCATATTGTATATTGTCTCAATATATTATACATAGGTATTTATACCTGAAGATAGACTTGATTGGACCTCTTTGCTCAACTGTGACAAATCAATGCTGCTATCAAAACTGATCACCTCCACATCCACCAGGTACTCAATCTGAAACATAACCAGGTTTCCTGTATAACTCATGTATAAGTATAGTGAATGAGTGAGTGAGTATGGTTTTACTCCACTTTTAGCAACATTCCAGCAATATCACGGCAGGGGACACCAGAAATGGGCTTCACACATTGTACCCATGTAGGGAATTGAACCCGGGTCTTCGGTGTGACAAGTGAATGCCTTAACCACTATGCTACCCCACAGCCACATGTATTAGTATAAATGACAGTCCAAAACAAATGTGATAAAATACACGAGAACATGTACTTCGCATTTTAGGACATGTTAGGGTACACTATTTGTTCCTCAAATTTTGACCCTTTTTAATCATATGATTGGTTTATCAAAGCACCATCAATTATTGCCTATGGCAGAAAATGATTAAGGGCTGGGGCTCTGGATTAAGGACAGTCCGGAAGACAGAAGCACACATATAATTTGGGAGGAAGGAACTGAGCTAACTACGCATTATCTTATTTTATACACTTGCTCTGGTTAACACATACAGTATTCCTTTAAGACATGATTCATGTTTTGTTCTTCCATTATAGACAATTCAAAAGGAATTTCTCACTCTCAAATGGGAACATGTATGAAGATTTTATTGAACATTATTATAATGTGGATGTATTGAGCAGGCCACTTATATCTGTTCCTTTAATTTCATTGCAAGTAGTTTTCATCATCACATATGTTAACCTTTGTGGCTGCAAGTGTGGTGATTTCTCCATATGGTAGCTGCACTCGATACACCTCTGTAGTCTTCCACCACAATGGGAGCCCAACGATGACACAGATGAGACCAATACCCAGTGCTGCATATGCCTGGGTGTTCTTTTCTGTAAGAAAAATCAACAGACACATTTGTGAGTCTATCCTGCTTTTTCCTTAACTTTTTTCCATGACTTGAAAATGTGAGCATCAAATTATTCTGATTCCAATGAGCATGTGTGAGCAAACAGAGCATTGCTAGCCTTGTCAGGTTGAAGCTTGACTAAACAAATTGGTTAATTCAATTAGCGATAAACCCGGAAGCATGGGTACTGCCACAACTAATCATTGCTTGATTATCATCGTAAAACTAAAAAACTGTTCGATTCAAATGGGTCCCAAAACATGCTAACCCTAATGACTGTAATCGAAGGGTTGATCGGAAAGGGAATACAAGGGTTATTGAGAGTAGGGGTAAGCTACTGTAGCCCTAACACATCAAAATCTAATGATCAATGAACGCAAGATCAATGAAGCTGCCAGGTATCATCATAGGGAATAAGAGAAGTGCACATTATCGGCTGCACTTTTTCTGATTCAGAGGGCGCTGCACCACTCCCCGGATCACTGCCTCAGTTAGAAAGTGAAGCAGATAGTTACCTTAGGACCATGAAACCATCACAGTTAATTAGTGCTGTTTAATGGTTCATTCTACCTTGTTGATATGCATACACAATGAAGTAAATATTGCACTGCACAGGTGTTAGTGACATTCATATTTTTCTGGAAACCATGTCCGCCATTGTCCATCAAACACTAACCAATCGAGCGTTGGGGAGTGTCCAAAATGGATATTACTGGATTATTACACGGAGATAAAGTGGGATGTACTGCTGACGCGACCCCACATAACCCTAACCACTTAGCGGCTCTCGGCTACTAACCACTATGCCCTGAACCCAAAGACGCATGGTCAAGGCATGTCAATACAGTTTGTCCGCTTGGGATACAACCGGTATACTGCCCACAAGCCCGTCATAGAAGTACGCCCGTAAACTTCAGTTTTGTCTATGAATTTTGGAGTGATACACTGATAGTGATATGTCGGAACCGCTTCATGCCGCAAGGTACCACTTTGGTTCTCGGTGGAACTCCCATCCCGATGGAATCGTGAAATCATACAGTTGAATCAATGTAACAAGATGCGTAAGATATACCTCTTACCTCGTTCTTCACTCGAATCTTTACCCATCTTCTATTGACTAGTCAACGTGATATTTCTACACAACACGAAGCCGGAAGTTGATACCAAACTTACTCATTATTTTGAAGAGCTGTTCTAAGGGAGGTAACTCTTTGAAAGCAAAATACTCTTTGTTGATTCCATGTAATATAGCATGTTGTAAAATAATGGATTTAAACTACAGTGCTGCAATAGGTGTTGAATGCACAGCTTTTCAATATCTTTTAAATAAACATATATTTTTTAGATAAACGCTATCGACTAAAGTCGCTGCCATTTCAAAACAAAATTGTGTGCTGAAAAATATTTGGAGGAGCCAACATAAAATCTCATTTAGCGTACATGCTCATGTTTTGAAAGTCTTTTGCCGTCATATTACAGCTGTGCTGCCTAAATGGACTAGTTTGTTCCCCCAGGCCTAAAAGAAATTTAATAATATCAAACTCAAGTCTAAAATGATTTGGTAAGTCAAACTTAAATTCGCCTGGCTCCCTTGGTATATTCAGCGTCAGCGCAGCATACCCAGGCAACCAGGCAAAGATTGCTTTAGCTCTCTCAAGGCATTGTTCTAGGCTCCAGTTTGTTTTGATTTTTCATTTTGTGGACATATATTGTAAAATACCATATTTCTGTGACTAATTCTAATCTAAAGTTGTATTACTACACCAACCTCTAAATGCCTTTGAAGAATTTCATTTCTTATCTAGGAATGAATATACCAGCTTACAAATACTAATACAAACTTACCCTGTTCACACGAACTGTATATAATATTATTAACTGTAGAATATTTTATTATTCATTTAATGAGGAGATCATGTATCTGTCAATGTACGATGGATATCTCACTCGAGTGAATTAGGTTAGAAACGTGAAATGGGTTTGACTCTAGTGTGTGTAGGTGCAAGTGTGTGCGTGGATGCTTTTATCAGTCCGAACTTGTGTCAGTTTATATTTCTTGCCCACCGGGAGCTGTGGGTAGCCTAGTGGCTCGTTCGATTCCCAACATGGATACAACGTGTCAAGCCCATTCCAGGTGTACCCCGTGATATTGCTGGAATATTGCCAAAAGCGGCGTAAAACTAAAATCACTCACTCCAGCCCACCGAGATATCACGCCTAGAGTAATATGTGTTTCCCATCTCCCGCCCACTCTAAATTTTCATTCCGATGTGAAACAATTCGAAGTCTCAGCTCACGTTTTCCCCACCGCTGTGGAAATGTATGCCCTGGTGTGTTACCAAACATACTCTTACCAACGCACGCTCATGAAAAATACCGAGGTCAGTTTGATCTTTCATATTTTCATGTATATTACAAAATTGCTTCCGAAACAAAGCCACGTGATTTACGTCATGAATATATTTAAAGATAGTTGCCAAGTGATCTTAATTTTAATATTTCATAAAATAAACTGCTTTTATATTTTAAGCATGATTTTGTCTATCTCAAGGCATAACCAATATGTCAAGTTTTCACACAATATATTCAATAACAATATATTCATAATGACAAAACTGGTTGTTATAAGATAAGGACAGACATAAAATAGATTACATAATTAGTGAATAATATTAAATTGTTTTACATTATTATCTATTTTGTTTCGTCTTCTGCTGTTTTGCTGGTTCAGGCTAGAGGTGAGAAAGCTATTAATGGCCAAACATGGATATTCCAGTCATTATGCGGTTCTACAGACTCAATGTCGACGTTCCATGTTTCAACCCATATATGCCAATCTCAGGTAGTTACAACGAGTACCATCTTCTGAACACTTTGGTGAAACACAAATTCAAGAAATAATTAGAACCTTTCTATTTTCTTGTCAGCTGACAATGTAATGACTTGTGACTCAACAATGGCAGTTTCCCTCATGACTGCCGCACTCATAAAAAATCAATTTTGTCCGCTTCCTCGATGAGATAAACATGATGTTACCGCTCACACATATCAACAGAAATGTAAAAACAAAACGTTGTCTTTGTAAAACAAATAATGGAAGAATTGACATTATTATTATTGATATATGGCATGCACGAAAGACAAATAAACTTGTTTAACTTTGTAATCAATGAGACAGCTGCACCTAGAAGGGATTGTAAGAAATTCATCGATCAAAATAAACATTTCCCTTGACGCTTTAGTATGACAAAAACAACATGCTTACAATAGATCAAAGTTCGGTGTTTCATATAAATGTTTAATGTACTCTGACCCGCAATCTGAAAAAATGAATGATTTAAAATCACTAGGAAAGTAAGAGCGGCATCGTAAATCTAAGTTAAAATACAATATTAACAAATTGGAATCTGCAATAGAGGCATCAGGTGTTGGTAACTGAGTTATACGATGACTGGCGACAATGTAGATTATCGGAAATTACCATGATACATGCCTGAAAAGGATCACACTTATAACGCCCAAACATAAATGTCTTTTAAATATATTAACACTGATTCACACAGAAAAGACATTTGCCTTAAATTGAATTGGAGCTACATTAATTTTTGTGGAGGTACATATTTATGTTTCTTTTCAGCCAAGGAAGCAATCGTGTATGCATCGATTGTATTTCTTAAGCCAAGGAAACCATTTTGTTCACACGAACTGTGTTTATTAAGTAAAAGAAAACGCTTGTCTTCACCGATCGTTTCTAGTAAATCCGGGATCGGTCTTGTCTGCAACAGTGATTATTGTTTCGTTTAAACCAAGGAAACACCTTTGCCTGCTAATTGTTACTCTATTCAACCAGTAAGCGCTCTTCGTTAGAAATCCTCATTTCAGTAGGAGCTATTGAGCAGTCTCGTTTCATGTAACACCAGACCAGTGAAGATCCGGGTTAGAATTGATCTTTAGTATCCCATGCTTGTCGTAAGAGGCGACTAACGGGATCGGGTAGTCAGGCTCGCTGACTTKGTTGACACATGTCATCGTATCACAATTGTGTAGATCGATGCTCATGCTGTTGATCAGTGCATTGTCTGGTCCAGACTCGATGTTTTATGGACATGTAGCTGGAATATTGCTGAGTGCGGCGTTAAACAACAAGCCAACCAACCAATCATATATCACCAGGGGCATCAAAATATTAACATAAAGATTGGTTATTTACAAGTACCTGTTGTGTACTAATCTCAGGCGCGGTGGGGTAGCCTAAATGCGGCGTAAAACCACACTCACTCACTCACGCCATAGGGCGGGAACTCCAGGAATTGGCTTTCCGTATTACCTCAGGGGAATCGAACTGAATCGGTAAACCAACGCTTTAACCACAAGGCTACCCAACGCCTCAGAGCTTCTAAGCTTGTCGTATCTGTGTCCGCACACGTGACCAGATTTGCATTTAATTCCATTAAGTTTCATAGCACACACAGGAGGGCAGTTGGCCCGTTCCAACAACACTTGAAAATTTAATGTCAATACCAGAAAGGTACACAAGTTGGCAATAACGTTAAAAAAGAGCCTTCGCCGAATTGGAACGCATCAAATGAATGCTTTGCATGTCCAACGACTCTCTATCAAGGCGAGATTAAAGGGAGAAAATCCCAGACAGCTTAACAATCACGAATATGAGAGGACTTGAAACGAGTTCATCTTGACCTTGGAACCCTCTGAAGGTCATCTGAAACCAACTCACGGTTTGTCGTATTATTATATAGATTTCTCCGAGCAGCGTATTTCGCTTTTGAAACCGTTTTTAATTTAGGATTTATTGACTGAGCAGCTTTATCTCTGATCCTTCTTCAGAAGATCAAAATACGAAAGGTTCACCTCTGGAGATGAAAGTCGCAATGCGACCACTGTTGGTGGAACTGCTTATGATGCCTTTTTTGTGTTTTACGTAAAACGAATGTTTAGAAATGAGCTTCCTGTCCTCTTAAAGCTGTCATGGACATAAGTGATCACGACATTAAAACGCCATTAACTGGATTGAAAGAAGTATTCTATTATTCTGCCAAATGTTATGTGAAGTCAGTTTACTGGCGCCAGGGGACAGATGTCAGCACATTAACAGAAGAACCTGTCATTGGATGGCTGGTGTGCTTTTAAACATTTTATTGTTTATTCTCAACTTAAAACAGTTAGTTAACTGAAGAAATCGATACGAAATAAGAGTTGTGCGTGAAACCTAAAAAGACAATAAATAAATCGAATGTTCCGGCGATTCGAGATAAAAGAGGTTTAACTCTTTCTCTGTTTAGTGTTGGATATGGAACTTTCACCCATTTACACTGAAAGGAGAACCAACGCTGAAAGTCCGTTACCTCGAATTACTATGAGACGGATAATACTTCGTGACAACCGAGTCATGGAGATTCTTAGGTGGGCATACGTTCGATTTAACCGCTACTGAACGAGACTCGCACTGAAGCCACGATTAGTACACTTGCTGCATGTTGTACGTGGGTGTATCACGTTGACCTGTAACCAATCGAATCTTTATAACCAAACCAGGGGTTGATAACCTGAGCAAATACCCACGGCGCCGGGTTACGATGGCGATAAACAGTCAGATCACATATTACAACCTTCAGTTTATAACTCTAGTCGGTACCCGTGAAGATCCGAGTTAGAATTGGTATTCCGCAACCCATGCTCATCGTAAGGGGCGACTTACGGGATCTGCTGGTCAGACTCGCTGACTTGGTTGGCATATGTCGTCGTATCCCAATTGCGTAGATCGATTCTCATGATGTTAATCAATGGATTGTCTGATCCAGACTCGATTCCTTACAACCCGCCGCCATATTGTTTGGACATTGCTGAGTGCGCCGTTAGTCAACAAACAAACAAACAAACAAACATCTGGTCCGCTATAATGACAACAGGAGGAAATGAGACCTATTGTTGACTGAATCTCATCATCGATATTAAACAGGCGTATTATTCATAAGAACAATATTTCCCAAAGCACACAATTCATTATTCATGAAGATGACATGTTGCCACGGTGCATGTCTACGCGGAAGGGCCATTACGAGGAGTCTGTAGAGAATATTATGGAACAGAACTAGACGAAAAGTATTCTTTTGATTTTCACACTCATTAACAGACGATGACCTACAACTTGCACTGCCGGCAAACGGGTCATTTCACCCCAGCACAGTTTCACCCAGCCTCTCTTTTTCTCCATTCTTGTTTCTTTCCTTGTTTATTCGTATGTTTTTGCAACCTTCACGACATATTTGAATATTCCACCATTCATTTACTAGGCTCAGTCTCTGATATGCTGCCTAACACAAAGCATAATTTACTTGAAAATTGGATTTGACCAAAACATTCCGAACATTATTGAAGCGTTACAAGGTTGAAAAGTTGAATTGGACCTTAAAGCACATAACAATCTTGTCATATCCGACTTAAATTATTACATACACCCACGAATCATTTCTCTCTTTCTCTCTCTCTCTCTTGCTCGCTCTGTCTCTCCCACTTGCTCGCTCTCTCTCTCTCTCTCCTTCTCTCTCCCTATCTCCTTCACCCTCCCTACCAACCTCATCGCCACCCACCCCTTACACCGCCCCTCATGCTCTCACCGTCACCCCTCGGCCACCACCTCTCCCTCATCAGTCCATGACTCAACCACCATCACCCTCCATCCCCACCTTAACTGCCTTCACATCAGGGGCGGTGGTGTAGCCTAGTGGTGACAGAGTTAGCCCGTCACGCCGAAGATCCGGGTTCGATTCCCCGCATGGGTACAATGTCTGAAGCCTATTGCCGGCCCCCGCCGTGATATTGCTGGAATATTGGTAAAAGCAGCGTACAACTAAACACCCCCCACCCTCCCTTCCACCACCCCTCGCCCTCACCTTCCACCCCTCACTCTCAACCTCTACGCTCATCAGCACTCCACCCAGCACTCAACCACCCTCACCCTCCGATCAGACCTTATCTCCAACCTAAAACGTCCAAAAGGTTGACCTTTCAGCTTCATTTAACATTTAACTTTACGCACACAATTTAAGCTGTGGGATTCGGAAACCAGATATTCCACCAAGTCGACGTTTAAAAAAGTGAATTTGAGACTTTCAAAGTTGACGTCATACACTGAACCTTCAAAGCTTTCACTATTGATCTTGAAAACCCATCCACAGCTAGAGTTTGTAAATCTATTTACCGTCTGTAGAGGCGCGAGACTGTGTGGCAGCAACTGTGAGAATCAGGAGAAGAGGCTGATTTCATATGTGCGACATCTCCCCGTCATCAATGACGCCATAACTGGCAAATGCATTTCCTCACATCGAGACGTTAGCGTATGCAGCGTCAATATGCAAATCGAGGTCAATGTCAAGGATGAAATGGGCGCATGAAATCATAAGCATTGCAGTGGTGTTTTGTTGCTGAATAAAAAATCCATAAAAAATTTATAAGTTTTCAACATCTGACATTTTTAGAAAAACAAATATCTGAATTGTAGGTTTGCACTCAGCAATATCCAAGCTACACGGTGGCGGTCTGTAAATAAGCATGTCTGGACCAGACCATCCAGTGATCAACATCATGAACACCGATCTATGCAACTGAAATACGATCACATGTGTCAAACAAGGCTCTTTGTGTACCTTTCTAGTATTGACATTAAATGTTCAAATGTTATTAGAGCGGGCCAACTGCCCGCTGTGTGTGCTATGAAACTTAATTGAATTAAATACAAATCTGGTCACGTGTACGGACTCAGATAAAGGCTAAAAGCGTTCAGGCGCTTGGTAACCTAGGAATTAAAATGTTAGTTCAGCGATTCAGTTCGATTCCCTTCAATACCTGGTATCACCGCCCTATGGTCATTGAGATTAGTACACAACAGGTATATAACCAAATCGTTATGATAATATTAGATACGGCGCCGCTGTGTTAAGTGATTGGCTGGCTGGTTGGCTAGTGGCTTTACGCCGCACTCAGCAATATTCCAGCTACATGGCGCTGGTCAGTAATTAAATGAGTCTGGACCAGAGGTATCCTCCCATTTGTCAGACGTGCCATTTGACAGACAGGTTAAAACAACAAACTATCTGGTTGAGTGCACAGCTTATCCCCTGCTTGTTACCTCTTAATGAAACAGGAATGGCCCATAAAACAAATAACAGAAATGTAAGAAATCAGGGAAGACTTTTTAATAATAATGATAATAACAATAAAAATAATGATCACATCACGTACAAGTAAATCAGTATGAAATCAGTCAAAACTGATTATATTAGAGTAGAGTTCAATATTGTCAGCCCAGTTTCAGTAGGTGTCCAGCAGCATCCAGGAATTGATCAGATGTCTTCTGGCCACTTGTCAGCTTCTCTTTCAACCGGAGCAGTCTCCCCTCAGACTCTGTGTGCACCTTCTTCCTGGGTGGGGGAGCGGCGCCAAAGTCAATCTGCGTTAGCTTAGCGCCTTCCGATGTTTCTATGCCTTGGATCAGGTCCACAAATCGGTACAGGTTTGGGTGCTGATATGGGAGACTTCTGTTCACACGAGCATGAAATCCCTCCAAATTGTTGTTTTTCCTCGGTCCAACTGTGTGGTGATGATTC
>VKKT01001718.1:39875-53026 GCA_008038995.1 Haliotis laevigata | reverse complement strand
GACTTTGTTGAGCCATCGAAATCATCGATGCTCATAATATCCATCACTTAATTGCTGTTCCTGTCAGGACTATTTACAGAGCTCTGTCACATAGCTTGATTGTTACTGAATGGTGCGTTAAACAACATATCAACACACATTTGTCTAGCCACAGGCAAACTGTAGCACAAATAGGGTCGCGCAACAGATAATAAATGACCAGTCTTCCTATATGCTGCGAACAGGACTGGTCATTTTCTCTCTTTTGCGCGACCCTACTTCCACTACAGTTTGCCTGTGGTCCAGTTCATAGATTACTGATTGTCTCGCACATTAAGAGTCCTAAAGTATCCTCATATTTCTTTGATGTTATTTCGGTTTTCTAATTCGAATCATGCAACGCTATATTATTTCCCTGGAGAGACTTGACAAACGCCAGTCTACTGTCTAGTTATATGCGTACCGAGTTGAAATTAGCACTCAGTAGACGTCACCTCAACGCTATGGCTCTCTTGACATACACCAGACCACACTGCAAACATCCTCCTGAAGACATGAAGTAACACGAGTCCATCATGGCATCCCAGAGCTTCTCTCAACAATCTCTAATTTCTTTCAAGCTGTCACGAAAACAGAATAGAATTAAAGCAACGTTCCTGGGGTTTCAAGAATCGTTAGATGGTTCTTCAACCACAGTTTGGCCTTGTGGCATTTTGTAAACACGGACAAACGCTTATTGTGGATTCATACCCTTGTATTGATTAAGAATTCTTGGTAATTGTTAGAATCGATGCCAGCGTCTCGCTTGCAGTATTCTCCATGGACTGTACTGTTTTGTTGGGAGTGGGGCAGGTGAACGTTGGTGTAGATCTCGCCAGCTGAGTGTCGGGACTTAGCTGGAGGAATCTCTGGAGAGCTGGATCACTCAGACAAGATACGTGTATGGGAAAGCTTCTGGTGCTCGGCGTGAGAATTCATCACGCGATACGGGTTTTTTTTTCGTTTTTTTCTTGAGAACTTGCGATTTGGAACACGATCGGTTTAAGATCTATCCTTGATACTTCTCACAGTTGGTAGGCGTCCATATTGCGGTTCTTAATGCGTGGTAGCTGACTGGCTGGCGTGGTTTTGTAATTGCTGACAGTTTGCCAACATGACTAAACCTGATACAACCACGATCGAAAATTCCAAATAGTCGTCGTATCTGATGACGTGATGGAGTGGGAGGGATGGCGTCCATTTGAGACTCCTCGCTGGGTGCGTTTGTTAGGAACAGTTAGTGGTTCATTAATCATTAATGGGAATCATCAGGTGCGCCTCTGTCAAACATTAGCCAGACCGGTGTAGCGTTAAAACCCGACCTCGGTCATTAATTCATATGTAAATTCCGTTTGTGTGTTTGTTGTTTAAAGTCGTACTCAGCAATATTCAAGCTATGTGGCGGCAGTCTGTAAATAATCGAGTCTTGATCAGACAATCCAGTGATCAACATCATCTACGCACTTGGGAACCGATGACATGTGTCAACCAAGTCAGCGAGCATGACTACCAAATCCCGTTAGTCGCCTCTTACGACAGGCATGGGTCCAATTCTAACCCGGATCTTCACGGATCTGTACATTACTGTAGCTTGAGTACAGTGTTGGTTCATGGGGAGTAATTCTAACCAATCACAATGATACATGGCGAGTTTTCATGAGCTGTGTTACCTTCTTTAAATATAATAAATTAGTTATTATTTTTACGAAGAATATCGAACACGGTTTACAAATTTACAATGGCAATATTTCTTTTTCATGTGAACAAGAATAAATTCATTATAATAGATTGTCTAATTATCCGTGACGGCTTCAAACACCATTGTATATATGTGTTGTATACAATGTATGAAATCAATCATATCTGTGTTATAAACAACTGTGCCACAATTAATTATGCACGTGTACTTGTGACCCTACCACACGGCTTAACTTCATTAGACAGCTCACGCGACCCGCTGATTTCTGCATCTAGTAATACATAAACCAGTTTGAGTATTTCCAGCAGTCAGTCTTGGACCGTTCAGTAGCCCCAGTCTCTGGTGTGCCAAAACGTGATATTGCAGGAGTGCCGGTGGGGTAGCCGAGTGGTAAAAGCGTTGGCTCGTCACGCCAAAGGCCCGGGTTTATTCCCCACTTGGGTACTATGCGTGAAACCCATTCCTGGTGTCCCCCGACGTGATATTGCTGGAATATTGCTAAAATTTGCGTAAAAGCATGCTAACTGACTCACAATGTCACTGAACTTGGAATTCATTTGCTATTCTGAATGTGCACTGTGTGCAGTAAAAACAAACGCAAGATAGTGAGTGGATGTGTTCGGTTTAACGTCGATTTGAACCTTATTCCAGTTTGTAGTTACCTGGAGGAGGTCCAAAATGAACGAGTATGATGCTAAGGATCGTAGAAACACAATCGGGGAGAACTGGGATTCGAACCAACAAGCATAGGTGTCTGGCATACCTAAGGGACGCAACTCTGCACGGCGAATTATGTCGCCATTGACGACAGAGCCAACCATGTCCCTCGGCTTAACTATAGGTCATGAATGTATAAAGAAATTATATGTCAAGTTGGTGTAGGTAGGAGACATTACTCAAGGAATCTCCGTTAAATGGTTTCTCCAAGACAAGGCACTCCAGTGTTAGATGTTTTAATCATCGTTACACAGGAGCCGTGTATAAGCAGCGTTTACTCCCTCTGCACCTGTGCCCTGTAACTCACCTAGGTATCTGTCTGGAGCTCTTCTGTTTTAAGACTGATTGTTCCGACCTCCTTGCAATATGCAAATGTATTCGATTAACAATCCACTCTTAATCATCCCGTTCAATATGTTTCAAATTTTAATTCGCTCCAGAGTTGTACCGGAAGTGACGTCACTACGAACATGGTTTATATCTCCAAGGTAACGAACACAGTTCCTTATATATGACTGAATGGTTATTTATAGAGTCGCACCATGCATATCGGACTCCAAACGAGCTATGGATTGATCGGTTGATTGATTGAGTTTAGTTTTACACCGCACTCAGCAATATTCCAGCTATATGGCAGCAGTCTGTAAATAATCGAGTCTGGACCAGACAATCCGGTGTTCAGCAGCATGAGCATCGATCTACGCAATTGGGATACGATTACATGTGTCTTCACGGGTCTAAACAAGCTATGGAAGAGAACTGACATATCTGTCGGAATAATAGAAACATTAAAGCCTGGATGATGGAGAATGATAATTGTCCCCAGACATCTGAAATAATGTTTTGTCTGGGAAGTTCTAACGTTACATTCTGGCAGAGAAATGCAATGGTCCTTCATATGACATCACTTTGTATATTGACAAACATGCGTATATAAACAGAAATACCATAATCAACGTCACCCGGCTACACCACGATAATTCACTGCAACAATATCTTGTAACAACTTATGGGGCGGTGGAGTAGCCTAGCGGTTAAAGGCTTCGCTCTTCATGTCGAAGACCCGGGTTCGATTCCCTACATCCAATATTGCTGAAGGCGGCGTCAATCCATAACACCATAACCAATCATGATATGTGTGGTTCCGTTAATCCACCCATTATAATACTCAGACTGCGTTCGAATGCCAGAGCGATAATCGGGAAACGCCAGCACCATAGCCTTGTGCTTTTTCACCCGAGTGGAAACGTTTAAAAAAACAACTCCTTTGTACTTCCCTCCATCATGTTGACCCGATGTGTTATAATTTAAAGTCTGTTTCAGTAATAAACCCAACCCACTCACTCATATCTTGCCTCAGATGAGACTGGTTGTTTATTACTTTCGTTCCAAGCCGTGGATATGCACTCTTGACCCTGCGTAAATCTCCAGCAATCACTCCTCACGAACATAGCGCCGCCATAACAATCACACTCGTCCTTGAGGACAAGTGCGCATCTCTCATGTGGCTTCAAAAACTTAACGGACTAACACGATAACGGTCCTTAAATCATGGCAAGTGGATACCTGCTCATTAATAACTGATGCCGTGAATGTATGATGTATGGAGAATGCCGACTGTGTCGTGACGTCGTGCAAGGCAGCGTCGGTAACGTCTTTTCAGAGAAGCCATGAATAGTCTCTTCGCCGCAACGGCCATCAAATCAAAGAGATGCCTAGTTGTGTATTTAGCGTTAAGCTTTAATGACTCATGTGAATTGCTTGTACCGTAATCTTCTTAAAGGTCATTTTATTGTACTGAGACACGGCTAATCACAGAGAAGATGGATCTCAAAACAAAGCGAGATGTCTGCTGTGCACCGCATGTCCTTTATTAAAAGTTTAGTACTTATTTAAAACTAAAAGGTTTTCGGAAATTAAAGAGAGAGTGTGAACATTGTTGTACGCCGCTTTTAGTAATGTTCGAGCAATATCACGGCGGTGGAAACGGCCTCCATACGTTGATTTCAAGTAGGAATCGAACTTTGGTCTTCGGCGTCATTAGCGAACGCTTTCACCACTCGGCTACCCATTTGCCTTATAAATTCAGAAATAGGACTTTAGAATTATAGTTTATTGAAATGATACGTTATTGAAGTTTAAGCATATCTGGAAATATGTCTGATACCAACAGTGTTTTACTTAATCGTCGTCGTCATCACTGCCATTATCACTATCATCTTTATGGGGAATATTATTGTTATCGTTATTGCTGTTACTATTGCGGCAATAATCTTCATTATCTTTGTATTAATCAATATTGTCACGGTAATGATTATTGTTACTAGTATCTACGGATTATCTGCAAACTGTTTTGCATTATGATATTTACATTGATCACACATATCACTCATGACATTAGCATGCACATATATTCAGCTATGTCACCTTTCAATAAAATATTCTTGAAGCCCAAGAACGGACATACAGTAAAAAAAACCTGGGATGTACAAGGTTTGCGCTGAGCAATACGAAGACGTAGCTTTGTCGTAAGGAGCGACTAACGGGATTGAGTGCCCGGACCTTGTGACTTAATCGACAAATGTTATCATGTCCTTGCGTAGATCGCCACTCATAATATCAATCACTGTATTGTCTGTCCAGAATCGATTATTTAGAGTGAGTGAGTATGATTTTAAGCTGCTTTTAGCAATATTCCAGCAATATCACGGCAGGGGATACCAGAAACGGGCTTCTCACATTGGACCCATGTGGAGAATTGAACCCGGGCTTTCGGCCTGGCGAGAGAACGCTTTAACCACTAGGCTACCCCACCGCCACTGATATATACTACTCACACTTTGCTAAGAATCACAAAAATTCATAACTTTACTTAAATGTAGATTTATAATTTGAAATTATATCCATTTAAAACTGGATAAATAACAATATGGTAACCCCTCTTAAGGCAAACAGTCCTTTTAATCTAACCTTATGCACCTGACACATGAGTGACCATAAAAATGTTTTTTATGGCACCAATCAACCAGTTTTCAAATCATGGAACGAGTCACTAACAAGTACACAAAACATGTCAACAGCAGGTTGGGATCCACAAGATGCAGGGACATACTGAAACCTAGGATCCATACTTACAATAAGCTTAGATATTTAAACCAAATTTGCCCCCACGTCATACTTTTCTGTTGAATCCATGATTTGATCCTTAGTAAAGTGTGAATAGTGTTGGTGTGTATATATAGCCGGAGTATTGCAGAGTGCGGCGTTAAGCAACAAACACGACCATGTTGAGTTTACACTGAAGCTGCTATTCCGACCGACTAGAGTTTCGCTAGAGCAGTTTCTATAGCTTAATTAGAGTCTGTATGTAGCTGTTCTCTAAATAATACAAAAACCTCAGGAATAGAACTGACCCTTGTGTATACAAGGATGTGTGTATATCAAATTTCGAATCGATTTGCTCATTCTATTGTATTTTATTCACTCGTTGTCATGGCAACATGGCACTGCTTGCTCACGCCTTGCATATAGGACTGTAAGTGTCCACGCRCTTTATTTGTTCAGGGGAATATGTCGTKAATAATGCAAGAAAATATCACAATCGTAACGTGTCCTTGSTGTAGAGRAGAAAMTTGTAGTTACAGGAAGGRATATSCCTGGATATCAGGAGTGCAGTAAAGGTCTTWTTYGCCATATTATGTATTATAAYATTTATGTGATTTAGATCWARGACTGAAAGTTAGGAAATTGTGYYAGATACATCGTATGCAYCATTCGTACASTTCTCAGCKTTWATTGTGCACAAGGCTTCAGGCTTTATTAAAKAGTAMCRAGTTAAGAGATTCTGTTAGKTTCATTGTGTACAGAGGGTGTGTTAGATCATTRTGTRCAWCCTACGTACAGTTTTCATGGTTTTAGTGAGTCTTCAGAAATAATTAAAGACWGAAAAKTARCAGATTGTGTAMGATAMATCGYGTACATTTTTYGCACWGTTYTAAGGATTTTTTGTGACGCTTTAGAGCAAATYAAAGGCKGAAAATTWACAGATTGTGTACGATASATCGCGTACATTTTTCGCASRGTTCTAAGGATTTAGAGCAAATTAAAGGCTGARAMTTTACAGATTGTGAGTAAATTACAGACTGAACGGGATCGTGTTCAATGCATTGTGTAAATCAYCCATACAGTTGTAAGGTTTTGAAGCGAGCCTTAMGAGTAAATKAGAGACTGACAATTAACAGGTCGTGTAAGATACAACGTGTACAACATTYATACATTTTTAAGGCTTWWGAGCAAATTACAGACTGAATGCAAACAGACYTTATCAGATACATCG
This sequence comes from Haliotis laevigata, assembly GCA_008038995.1. Lineage (NCBI taxonomy): Eukaryota > Metazoa > Mollusca > Gastropoda > Lepetellida > Haliotidae > Haliotis > Haliotis laevigata. Next base: position 46,256 of record VKKT01001718.1, on the reverse strand, counting down.
TATGTGTCRCACATATTTGTCAGTGCTACATTGAACAATAGGATSGGTATGACAGCTCGGCCGTTGACTAGYTGAGTTCATTAAGCTAGTATATTAAYATTAGAATATAGTGTCACTRGAGGTCATCAATATTGTTTCATTTAGTGATGTGCATTACAGATCGATGTATGGACRAACCAGCTGTCACGCGTGTCTATGTCACTGTTGCTATGTACATGGTTGTAAGTGTATCTTTGTACAGAGTACCGCAGGGAGATGTGCTTTGTCCTCAGCTATCAAGTCATAACTCCTCTTTTATTGGACAGGTCTAATACATGTCGATATTAAGTGATGTGAAATTTGTACAGTTGAAAATGAGAATGTCACGTGAGCACTGCCATTTAACGCTACGATTGGCAACGTTACACTACATTAACTAGCGTCCGGAGAAGGCAAACTGAAGGTGAATAGCATGTGTAGATAACGCGTATTCAAACATGCATTCCGTGCAGGCGTTTTAACAAGCCTTATTTGGAAAAGGTTTATTGTGGCGGTGGGGTAGCCTACTGGTTAAAGTGTTCGCTTGTCACGCCCAAGACCTTGGTTCGATTAGGATTAATGGTGATTGGTGTCGCGGCTACTTACAGTTTAGAGTCGGACAACATACACTGGTGCATGTGAAGTCTCTTCTTGATGTTCATTTCTGGTTGACTGCAGATGAGATAAAGGAAACAATACAACCACATTATCTTAATTATATATTCATGCTCTCTCTCACCCTCCTCTCCCCCATCCCTCCCCATCCTCTTCCTGTTTCCCTCGTCTGTCTCTCTCTCTTTCCCTNTCTCTTTCCCTCTGTCTCCCCTCTCTCTCCCTCCATATCAGCCTCTCTCCATCCTCTCCATCTCCTCTCTGTCTCGCCCTCTTTCTCTCTCTCTCTCTCTCTCTCCCCTCCCTCCCTCCCTCCCCCTCTCTGTCTCTCTCTCCCTCTCTCTCTCACTCCTATTGATCAAAGTTATATCAGAATACACATCAGACCATGAGTACGAATACGCTGTCTCTCTCTGTCTCACTGTTCGATTAGGATGTTGTTCACTGTTCACGAGGGGGGCATGGGTTGATGTAACATAAACACATATCGAGGGTACATCAACCCATGGGCCCCGAGGGACCAGTGAACAACCCTCCGTGTTATCTTCTTTTTTTTTGATGTATAAAGTAACAGCCACAATTATTTCATCGTACCGAATGGCAACCGTGTTATATTCATTAACTTTCCATTAACTATTCACGTAAACGTACGAAGAAAAGTCTATCTTTACAATGGTCGTTGTAGAGGTTGAACCGAGGCGGAAAATGGCAATAAGTGGAGCACGAATGAGCTTTCCGATAGTTCCGATTGAATAAAATACAATAGATTGACACGAGCGGAATGACACGACCAGAATGTTACTTTAAAACCAGGCACTTCAGGGTGTTACTGGCGCATTACTAATCATTACTACACGACTTATCCAGCTAATCACATGGCCAGATTGGCAGAGCCTTGACACAGTGTCAGCATATAGTGCTACACTAAGCGCCTTACTGACCCATCTAGATCCCCTGTGTTATGACATCTCACAACAGCCAGGACAGATTCGGTGTAGAAAGACGATGTTTGTGCAAGAGACTACACGTCTTCTCGATGATGATGAAAATTGTTTGTTCAAACTGAAATATGAAATATTAACGTCAGAGATTAACCAGCCTTTAATATGAGCCGAAATAGATTGAAGTTGTCGTTAATGGCAAGCTACCTGTGAAATGTAAGCATGATGTTTGTGAAACATTTTACGTCATTTGGATTAAGAAAAGTGTTTGTTCAAACTGAAATATTAAACTCAAAGCCAGAGATTAACCAGCCTCTAATCTCCTCCGAAGTAGATTCCAATTGTCGTAAATGGTAAGCTACCTGTGAAAAGTAAGCAGGATGATTGTAAAAAAAACTATACGTCGTTTCGATGATGAAAAGCATTTGTTCAAACTGAAATGTGAAAATTAAAATGTGATTCTTGTTCTTGTGAAAGGCAATGGCAATGTACCCGAGAAAAATAAGCATGCCCAATCGGTCATACCCATCATATACCGACGAACATTTTATTTAACACGTATCCTTGTACATGTATATGGGATCTTGCAATAAAATTCAGGAATACATGTTTGGTACGCAATCGTAGTGTAAGGACGGTATAAGTTGTTCACGGGTCACGAGGGGGCATGGGTTGATGTACCCTCGATGTTTGTTTATGTTCCCTCAGTCCGAAGGGCCGAACACCTTAATGTTAATTTGGAATTGTTTGAAGCACGGTACAAATATTTTTGCAGCCATCGCTAGATTTTGCTGAAAACAACAACAACAAAAATCATTTAGAGTTATCACCCTTCCATCGATTTGCATTCGCAAAACATCGGTAATTTCCGTACATCATAAACGTAATTGGAGATAAAGAATTTCTATCACGAAGTACCAAATGAGTTGCCATTGACAGCGGGGTACATGTAAATGTTACTCTCTTGTAAGCGGGGTACATTGAAAATTATAGAAGAGCGCTCAGCCAATCAGAAAGCGACATTTATGTGTGAGGTAAGATAATGCATTATGTATTTCTGTAAACCAGCTAATTTGCTAGAACATGATTTACATAGTGGTTACATCTGTGGTTACACGACTGGCTTCATTTTGAAGGACCTTATTTGCTCTGGATCGTCTACAGTGTATTCCTAACAGGCTTCTCTGCTGTATTGTAAAACCAGTAATTTCATACCTTCACTTGTTTGATAACAGTGTTAACTCAACACAGAAACGTCGCCCCGCATTGTAATAAAGCAGTCGTTCGTCCATATATCTTATCCTTACAAAGCCATGGTATTTATTATGACGTTAAATCATGTGTCGTGGTTTCATATCGATTAGTTTTATTTAATTAACATGTCTTTTATTGAAACATGTTTATATTTTCAATTAAAACATCAAGCTTGACAATTACCTGTCAGCATTATCCCATAAAACATTCTATGGGACTGAAAATATATGAAATGAAAATGATAAGAATAAGTCGTAGTATATCAGTGCTGACATCTGGTGTTCGAGACAAAGGGTAAGGATATTCCGTCCAACCATTAGCAACCGGCAATTACAGAATTTGCATAAACATATGTTTCTGTCGCCTGCCACCGCAGAGAGGGGTCATGTCCCTCCAGATGGTACTAACCTTTGTGTGACAGAATGATGCGTGTCAATGTGAATGAAACAACTCCATGTCCTTGGATGACCAAACAGTTGTCCAGTTCGAGACAAGGGGAGTGCCGATTAGACAACTGCGGATATAGCCGGACCATAAAGTTTCATCGTCTTGAACGATATGTGAAGACCATCGAGTTTTAATTGAACAGAATTCAATTTATGTTTTTAAGTTTCCTTTCTGGTGCCATTCACACTTCCGTCCTGTCTGGTTTCGTTTCCGGTGCTGAGTGGCTAAAATGACGAACGGAACACGAATGACTAATCGGATTGTTTTTTAATCACACGATGTTTAGCGATTCTCCGTGTTGATATGGTGACTTTATCTATTCAGGATATTTGTATTTTTTATATTTTTCTTTGTCGACTTATTAACTAATGAACATTTTTATTTTTCGACGCTTAACACATCAGCTATTAAATTTTATTGTTGGTTTGTGCACGCATCAGGCAAGAGCTGAACTGACTGTGATTTTAGCTAATGAAGATTCTGTTCTATTGTCTTTGTTTACAATTGTTATTTGTTAGGGTATTCTTCATTTTGCTACTAAACCCATAATAATTATCCATGGAAATTGGTCACTCATGCTGATGGCACCAAAAGTTTCACAAGTTTAGGTAGGTAGGTAGGTAGATCGAGAGAGATCTACTGCAAGCTTACTGCAAGGCACCAGTGCAAAACTGACATGTAGAATTTCCCATGAGAGAGAGAGAGAGAGACAGAGAGAGTAGGTGGGGGCTAGATACACAGTTTTCAAAAAGGTGTGTGATGGATATGTTATCTGTTGTCTGGTGCACTTCAGATTCGAAGAGCACATGTGTTTGTATTTTTTTCACTGAGCCGATCAATCCTACTTCAATCCCATTACTGTCAAGCACCAGGCAGGGTAACGACAAGTACCATATTCTAACGTCTTTTGGTATTCGGCAACCAGGGATTCGAGCGCTCTCTGAGGAGACGCTTTTGTGCTCAAAACCTTTAAGCCACAACGAAATGATTTTATCAGATATTGAACCAATGAATACACATACCTCTAATAATGATATACGCATAATGTCTGAGATACCAAAAGTGTATAGATACTATATTATGCTTGTAAAGTGAAAATGTTTGAGCAACAATTTTACTACTTATCCTCCTTTGCAGTCAATCTGTCCATTCTATTTTAGTTTTGAAACCTTTATATGTTATCCATTGTAGAATAACATATACCTCCTGATGGTCCTGATAAGGGTCTTAATGTCCATTTGTCATACTCTGACGAACCAAGAAATTGATTATCGTTGACATGTGATGCCTAACGAGGCTTGTGATACTTTGACCTTTCGAGATCCCAAGCAGATCAGTTGAATGATTTTTAACGGTCGGTTAAAAAATACAAAAATACATATATGATGAACGTTAAAGTCTCATTTAGATGAATTTTCAATTTTTCCCAGCTGTGTGAAAGATGAAAAGTCAATGCCAGAAATTAACCAGTCTCGATTATACAGCGAAAAGTTCATTTGGGCATAGGGGGCGGTGGGGTAGCCTAATGGTTAAAGCGTTGGCTCGTCACGCCGAAGTCACGTCACTCAGTCAGTCAGTCATTTGGGCATAATAAGAGAGATAATAGCCACGAATTTTATGAATTGGATCACTGAAGACTCCGTGTGTCAGCGAAATCAATGATCGAATCGCATAAAAAAGCATATACCGTGTATGTATGAAATGTATTTTGTGCGAGTTGAGGCAAAATAAAACTCATATTTGTATGCAAACTGTTAGAGCGGAAGGTGCTGCCGGTAAGGCTATAGACACTTGTCCTTTTCGCTATCATTGGCTTAATTTTCACTACCATTTTACCTAATAATCGAGAGTAGTTATTTTTTGGTGTCATGATCATAGTGCACGAAGAAAACCGTTCAAGAGTAAATTCGATCATTTTTTGTGAATGTTTCGCCTGTTCTTATAAAATACATTAAAATCAATGAAAACATACTGAAACTTAAAGTACGTGTCTTCTTGAAATGTATATGAAATATTTTGTGAACTTTTAACATGATTTCATCGCTTACCAGCATTCCAACCCTCTATATTATTTCATTTTGTAATGTATACCTGTCGTCTTATAGATATGTCTCCAATTTATTGCCAATATGAACTTAAGACTATTTGAATAGTTAATGCATTTCCAATATCTCCTTGTTATTAGCTAATGTTGATTAGTTAGCTTAATAATTATTTTATCGATTTTTTATATAGTACTAAAAGATAATAATGCATCTTTGGAGTGTAATGTCTATATTGAGAAATGCACATTTTACACATATTTGAGTGGCTGTTGAAATCTACTAAATCCAGACTCTAAAACTGAAATATCAAAGCTTCTTGCAAAAACTTCTTCCTTGATGTTATTACCATTGAAACTCACATAACTATTACTCTCTCTCAACAGGAACCACTCTAGAAGTAAAACACACAGGTATTATTATTGATTGAGAATGTGGTATATTGTCATCGTCTTCTCATGCATGGTTAAGATGCATATACACCGATGGAGTCTAGTATATTGTTCCTTTATTGCCTTACTTCCAACAGGCTTCATACCTGGGTGGTCAGCAGGAATCAATACGGCATTTGTGTTCAGTCCAATAAGCAAGTACTTATCAGGAATAATGGACAAAGGTCCAGTGGCTGGACATTCATCGTGGATGATGGAGCGGTGGGTGTCATGGAATACACAAATGGCACATCAGAGTAGATGGGTTCTACCGTGGCTGAGATCCTGGTAATGGAATTGTAGCTCTTGCTGTGGGTTGTAGAGAAGTAGGTGAGGTTGAGGCGAGGATGTATTTACAACGTCGACGACTGGCTGCCGACAGCTGCCTGTATTCAGTGAGTGAGTGAGTATGGTTTTACGCCGCCTTTTGCAATATTCCTGCAATAACACGGCGGGGGACACCAGAAACGGGATTCATATATTGTGAGTGAGTCAGTTTAGTTTTACGCCGCATTCAGCAATATTCCAGCTACATGGCGGCGGTTTGTAAACAATCGAGTCTGGACCAGACAAGCCTGTGATCAACAGCATGAGCATCGATCTGCGCAATTGGGAACCGATGACATGTGTCAACCA
>VKKT01001718.1:27734-39805 GCA_008038995.1 Haliotis laevigata | reverse complement strand
CCTTTTGTGGCAAGCATGGGTTGCTGAAGACCTATTCTACCCCGGATCTTCACGGGTCCATTCAAACATTGTACCCATGTGGGGAATCGGTCCTGAGTCTTCAGCTTAACCATTAGGCTACCCCCATTGTATTCAATGGTAGTGTATGGCTGTAGTGTGTTGCATTAACTGCAACATCCGAAACTGTATGGAACCCTTGTAACCGTCACAATATAGATCGTCAGAGCAAAAGAATACCAAGCCCTGCCTATCCTCAGACACAAAGTCCATTTAGGGTAATGGGAGAAATAGTGAAAATTATGTGAACACATCACTGAACATCATGGATGACACCAGGTGTTCGCGAAATGGTAAACATGTTCTGCCCTTCATATACGCGAATCAGTCACTGTATTGTTTATTTGTTTAACGCCGCACTGAGCAATATTCAAGCTAAAAGGCGGCTGTCAATCCTTGCTCAGCAGTAGGGCTGGGACGGAATACTCAGGTACAGCTGGAATCGAACCTATTTCAAGGAATCGAGTACCCGAAACGGGAGAGAACTCTGTAATGACAAAGGCAGGTGACGCTAACAATATGGACGACACATGCTAAGTTCAGTGTTTTGGCTCATTTTGAACTTGATGGCAAGAAAACCAAATGCCGATGTGGTACCATGGCAATCTACTGTGGAAGTTCAGTGCACAAACATCTTGCACTAAAACACAACCAAAAAGATAAACGTGTTCATTACATTGTGTAACTGTGTTCATTGCTTATCAAGTTAGTTCATTTCAGGTTTTCTATGATAATCTCTCAGACTGTCAAATCGTGATTGAATATTCAGAAAGTTGACAGAAGCTATGTATTCCTAACATTTCCGGATACTCGATTCCCATTCGGGTAAGTACATGCGGGTACTCGATTCCATTTTTTCCTACCCGTCAGCCCTATTCAGCAGTACAATGATACAGACGTATTTATGAACTATAAAAGGAAATATAGATGAAATACAGAATCTGTAGGTGGGACATTAAAACGACCAATTATCCTCCATCTCGCTGGACACTACTCAGTCAGCGATGGAGATATATTCTCTGGAGTCATGTCTAGTCAAAGGAAACCCCAACGGTCTACTACATGTTATCTTTCATACAATTTACATCAACGCCAGCTAATATGATAACCTCTCGTGATTGGAGTCAGCCGTCCCAGCCAGAGACCCGTCAAACACTTGATGTCAAATCTGGATCCGTCATAAATGAAGTTTCTGTCACAGACGGCGCCTTCGGTCAAACCAACAAAGCCTGAAACGTTGTTAACCCAGCCAATTTCTTGGTCATGTGATGAAATGACCATTGGCTATTTGTTCGTCTGGAACTGTCGACTTTCACACCTCTCCCTCAGACACCAGAAATTAGCCAATAAAATTCCCAATTCGATCCGGCAATGGATATAACCAACACGGCGACTAAAGAACCCAGGAGCCGTAATGGCAGAACCACTACAATTATTGGTGAACCTTGGAAGAATCACAAGATGTTTGTCTAGCCAATAGTCTTGATGTTTCGCCAAGCCCCAGACGCAGGAGATGCAATGAAATTGCTTTTCTGTCAATTGTCCTACCATGCCAACTGTAAGTGCCCTACTGTTTCTATGCGCCATTCATACCAGCACATTGGATGGGATGTATCTGGTATCAACTCTCTCAACCTTGCTGACATGATTAGACATGCTGAAGAACTAATTGTCTTCGATGTGTGGACACGGAGATGAAGTGCCTGGTAACGTCTCAGACGTCTTTGCACAGTGGGTGTTCCGTTCCAGCATTGTCATCTCACACAAAATGGCTTGAAGTGTTTTCAGACAACTCCTGCATCCAAATCTAATTCTGGTTTTGAAACGTCTACCGCATCTATAATTGCTGGTAACCAGGGAAACGCATTCGATAATCATAAAACGTCGCAGACTTTCTCTTTTCTTCAGGTTGTGATGTTCTCCCCTGGAGACATCCGCAGCAGATCAAAAGGGATTCCAGATGTTGGTCTGTTGCCTATTTCTTAAGCTATACAGGTCTTCTAATCCTACGAACCGCTCTCAGTATATTCCACTTTTCACATTTCCTTAGAATGAGTCACGCTGGTAGTGTTGGATGGCTCATGAGAATACCGGAGCCACTTCCATCCACCAGCTACAACTGATACACTTAACTTATACATGCCTCACAAGACACCGGGATGAGGAAAATAACCATATTCGTCGTCTCTCTTAAACTTTAGACTTCAGATTAAATTTTTTATATAAAATAGAAATAATATATTTAGAATAAAATGTAAATCTGGGAGATATTGTGAGAGACTCGGCGTCTAGGCTCAAGTTTTTCAGTCAGCGGACTTCAAGTACTCCATTATGTCGAGTTCCTTTGTGCATGACAGACACATGTCAGATTCGTGACATGATCAGGTTTTAGGTTTGTCAATACCCACGGTGTTCTTGGTTTTAAACACTGCTGCACTTCAGACTCCTCTCCCACATCGAAATGATACACCATGATATACACAGGTAATTGAAATGAAGCGATAAAGCGATAACATTTCGACAATCTCAATAAATCACTACTGTAACAGAGCCCATGCTTGTAAGATTCCGACTACATCATAAGCAAGTGTTTATGGATAATTATCAAATGATCATACCAGGTGTTCGCGAAAAGGTGTGCCTATCAGTGTAATGTGTCTGAGTGGGGTATTCATGCTTCACTGCGGCATGGTATCTCAGTGGGCTAGCACTATAAAACCAGCTTCAGTCTGGGCTAGTAAAAGCAGCCACACATTCACACGCATGCATGTCGTCATATGAGCGAAATATTCTCAAGTACGACGTTATTTAAACCCAATTTCACCGCGCCTCATAGTGAAAGAGCAAAGGAAACGGCAAGCATCAGTGTAAGCTGTACAACGTTCAGTTTTTCAGTTACATTTTACTGATGACCCTTGATTAAAACTATGATCCATGTGTCCTTTTTCCAAAAGGACTTGATTTTTACATTTTTTTGTTTTTACAGTTTTTACCGTGGCCGTTCACAGGTTAGGCCGTCTTGACTAAAATCTCTATATCTGTTAATGACTAATCTGTATGATCTTTTAGTAATATCATCATTCGGTTCATGGTGTATTGAATTCCAACTAAATCCTTGCTTATGAAGTCTGTGCTCGGTAATGATATGAATACATCTAGATCGGTAGCCTTCGCTACAAACCATCGTTCGTCCAGACTGAACTTCTTTAAACTATCGTTGCCCCAACTGACGTTTCTGGACTCACCGGCCATCTAGTCAGTGTAGCTTCAACAACCATGTTCTGTCCAAATTTAGACTCTATGGCTCGGTAATAGCCCTAAATCTTTCTCTTTAGGTAATGGATCCTTCGGTAATTTCCGCTAATCTGTGTTTGCGATTACAGAGGAACCGAATATATTGGTATCTCGTTTCCATTGAACTGGTCGCATCAGTCAGTTTGAGCTGGAAATCAATGTTTGCTCTCGTCTCGGAGCACGTCTTTTGTTTGAACCACGATTCCATGCATAAGTGCTTAATTAGACATCAAATAGTTTGTATCTCTTTGTAATGTATAATGAAGGCACGCATTACTGATAGACCTTGCATGATTCATTATCTCTGTTAGGTGACTCAATAGAGTTTGTGTGAATAATTGTTAATTGTGGTTAAAATCTCCTTGAGTTTTCTAGTTGGCTGTGATAAAAACTCTCAAAAAGCTACCGAGATATAACATCCTTGATATTCTTTGGTGTAAAGTTATTGATGCCAATGAAGGTTCACTGCAGGTTGATAACAGGGTATGCATTGATTGAGGCCCATACGACACGGCCATATATTTAAATGTGCATTGTTATTCTAGTGAGTAAGTTTGGCTTTACGCTGCTATAAGGAATATTCCAGCAATATCACGGCAGGGGACACCCGAATGGTTTACACATTGTACCAACGTTGACTTTATCATTTGAGTGAGTGAGTGAGTTTAGTTTTACGCCGCAATCAGCAATATTCCAGCTGTATGTCAGCGGTCTGTAAATAATCGAGTCTGGACCTGACAATCCAGTGATCAACAGCATGAGCATCGATCTGAGCAAATTGGGAACCGATGACATTTGTCAACCAAGTCAGCGAGCCTGACCACTCGTTCATGTTAGTGGCCTCTTACGACAAATATGGCTTACTGAAGATCGATTCTAACCCGGATCTTTATCATGTTATGGTATATGAACTAGTACTGACTGACTGACTGGCGGGGGACACCTGAAATGGGCTTCACACATTGTATCCATGTGGGGATTCGAACCCGGGTCTTCGACGTAACGAGCCAACGCTTTAACCATTAGGCTACCTCACCGCCCATATGAACTAGTAGATCAGAAGAGAAAATGTATTGATTTATAATCCTCTGTGATCATGTGAAGACTATGAGAGTGTAGAACCATTAATCAGTCACCTAACAATTCCGGATTATATGCTGAAAGTGTATTCTAGTTTGGTGAAGCGTGAAATTATATTCCTTACTCCTCATATACCTTAGTTGTATAGGTGACAAAATAACAGTATATAAAATTAATTAGAGTCCTGATCTATGCCCAATGGCCATCATAACTCAGTTGCTGTTCATTGATTTTCACATCATCAGAAAGGCTTGTTTTGTGTCAGCCCTGAAGGGACTAATGGCTTGGTCATTATCAATAATTACCTTCATGTTTCTGAGCTAATTGTACTATCAAGCATGTAGAAAAACCTGACAAGACAATTATTGTGGCAACTGCTGTGGATCGAGAGTAGAGTTGGACTTCGGTGTCCTTTGAAAGGAAAATAAGACTTTTTAATGGTTGACCCCTGCTTGTTGTCTGAAGTCAAAAGAGCCACGTTTGCTTCTCAGAGAGTTCCGACCTCGTTAATGACTGTCAGTCGCTAAAACGATCTGTCATCCCTTTTCTCTTCAAACGCAAAGTTAATGGCCACCTTTGGACAATTTCCGTTGACCAACAATGGCGGTGATGAACATAGAACTGCCTGTTTCCTGTAGAACTGAAGCTGTTTGCTTACAGTCTTTCCAAGCAACTAAGACAACAGGCCTGTTAGTTTCCAACAACAAATGAGAGCACCCTTTCTTTTTGGTTGAACTGTGTCAATTGTTCAAACCATCTCCTTTGCAAGACTCAAATCAAAGGTCCAGGGCTCGGTTTCGTATCCCTGAGGAGCTGGAATTTCCTGTAGTAATGTAGCAGCTGTGAAACTCTTTGATGATGGTGTGCCTGGCTGCTGATGATAAAGGATTGGCTAGATCTGCCTTCAACCGAAAGAAATACTAAATTGAACGATTAACTGCTATTTGACCCTTCCCTGCTGCATTAAAATAACTCATTTCAATACACGTTGATGAAATGGAGCATGTACGATATGTTTACTGTAGTATGGACGCATGTTACTCCATGTTTAATTGTCATATGGTGCGTGAGGGCTACATTGGCATCAATTAAGCTTGAAAGACATTCTTTCCTGAGGTGAATAATGACATTTTATCCTCGAACATGGTATCCAAGGATGTAAAATTCGATTAAATCCATTCTTTGAGTGCTTTCTGTGTGAATTCAACACTATTCGAGGAATGTGATGAATTTTGTAAAGTTTTCTGATCAGAATTTTAAAACCTGAAAATTTCAATCCGGTATTGGTATTACCGTAAACTACGGTTGTAACGAACTCCGAGGGACCACTAATTGTAGTACGTTATAGCCGTAAGTAGTTATACGCATTTTTAATTAAAAAGAAAGTTGCTCTTACCCCCCCCCCAAAAAAAAATAATATAAAGTTCGTTACATCCGTCAGTTCGTTTTAAGCGTGTTCCTTATAAACGTAGTTTACTTCACAAAACATGGCGCATGGTATAACTGTGAAATTTATCCAAATCCAACCCACTTCATATATGAATATGGATTTAGAAGTTAATGGTCTTATTCCGAATTTCCCAAATGCAAATAAAAGTGGAAAGTCAGCAAAAAAAATTTTTCTGTTTTGTTAGAAATGGATGTTTATACTCTTGTACCAGAATAGAACATTACTGCCACAGCCCTATTTCTCCTCAGATTCCAGTAATCCTAAAATCGATACGAAACCAATACCATACACAGGAAAGTAATTTTACCTCACTTGTTTCGGATGCAGCTTTGTTTGAGCTTCATCTTTTCTCTCCTTGGATCAGAAAACGTTGATTTTGCTTTGATTATTTGACCTATGGGGATGTTTGTGAAGTGGTTTGGGTGCATACAAGCCCGAACAAACACGGTAATGATGGCCCGGCCACATTTAAGAGACTGTCCGTTTCTAATGAGGTTTATTTTCTACTTCAGATGTAGTTGATCTCGTGACCTTTTCAAGTTCTACAACAACATGTAATCGATAAACTCCATCAAAACCATTAGACCAGACCTGAGTTTCTTTGGCTTAAAATCGCTTGTACGTTTAATCGATCAGCAGCTCCAAATATTTTAACTGCAGAACTGCATGGGTTATTAATTTACACATGTTTGATGGAAAAATATTTTTTTAAAATACCAAAATATTTATCTGAAAATGATGGCTGTTTCATCTGAAGCGATTATACATGAAATCTTCGTCCGAGCGGCTTATTATCAACTTGTTACATGAAAATGCATAAAAGAGGCATTTATGATTACAAACTTCAATATTCAACGTATATATTATGTTATACATGTAGTACACTTTACCGTACGATCGATTTATTGATTTCCTTTCTGTCGCTTTATTGCTAATACACACTAAAACTAAACGGGGCGGTGGGGTAGCCTAGTGGTTTAGGCGTTCGCTCGTCACGCTGAAGACCCGGGTTCGATTCCCCACATGGGCACAATGTGTGACGCACATTTCTGGTGTTCCCCACCGTGATATTGCTAGAATATTGCTAAAAGCGGCGTAAAGCTAAACTCACACTCACTCACTCAAACCAAACGATCGAACGAAATAAATTCCCAAATTATCTCACTAATGGTCTTTGTTCTTTTCGTGTGATTTTAAATCGAATCACCTTCCCTAATGCTTTTATCTGAAGAACCTTCTTTTCTATTTCAACCCGGATATCTCCACACTCTGAGAAATATTTCGTTGTCAATCAAACCAAAAAGCCTCAGCAATGCATTCAGAATTCTGGTTTATCCCAAGCAGCAAATGCATTTCCCTAGCAAATAAAAAATACTGATTAAAACAGTATCCTGTCGATACAATGATATAGTTCCGTTTCTATGGCAACGAGAATTTCAGATAAGAAAAAAACACTTGTGCGCCTATTTACGCTAATCTGAAAAAATCTATGGAATCACGCCACGAAACAATTTGTCAACTGTTTTGTGTGACAGAAATCGATCGATTTTATTCCGCTAGGGGCGATATGGCAAGGGATCCGCTGAAAGACGCTCTTGGAGGCTGATGTGATGGGCCTTAACAGGCTTCCAGCGCCTGCAGATGATTCTAAGCATAATCTGTGAAGCATGGAATACTTGTTCGACCCGTCACTTCGCGTTTTAGCTCGTCTGGTGAATTTGCTGAAAACGGCTAGTTAAGGAATGCATTTTTTTAAGGTTCGGAATAGTGTTATGGTTTTGTTGGTTCAGAATCGTTTTGTCTCACTAATCAGGGGCGGTGGGGTAGCCTAGTGGTTAAAGCGTTCGCTCCTCACGCCGAAGACGCGGGTTCGATTCCCCATATGGGTACCATGTGTGAAGCCCATTTCTGGTGTCCCCCGCCGTGATAGAGCTGGAATATTGCTAAAAGCGGTCTAAAACCATACTCACTCACTCATTGAATACAGGTAGCTGTCGGTAGCCAGTCGTCGACGTTGTAAATACATCGTCACCTCAACCTCACCTACTTCTCCACACCCCACAGCAAGAGCTACAATTCCATTACCAGGATCTCAGCCACGGTAAAACCCATCCACTCTGATGTGCCATTTGTGTATTCCACATGACACCCACCGCTCCATTATCCACGCTGAATGTCCAGCCACTGGACCTTTGTTCAATATTCCTGATAAGTACTTGCTTAATGGACTGAACACTCTGGTGTCCCCCGCCGTAATAGCACTGGAATATTCCTAAAAGCGGTCTAAAACCCAACTGACTCACTCACTCTAACATATGCTGAATTGAGTTCTGAAAGGGTCTATATTTGTGTGTCATCTAATACTGAATGGCATACCAAAATGTCCATCAGAGATATAAGCGTGGAAATGGTTGTAATGGCAAAAACAACGCCATTGGACCTTATCAGGGAGATGTGCTTTGTCTAGCTCGGTTTCCTTTTAACGCAGATTATTCCATCAACACGCTGTAGTTAATATATTGTGTTCCGTTGTCACATGAGACTTCAAGGCTATGTGTACTCTTCCCATAATGTCTTAATTAGATATCTTTTGCATCTAGACATCTCCGGTGAGAAGTAGTTTGACTTCAGGTGACCTTCACCTTCTTGTAACAGCTCTTACATACAGACAGTGTATCTATTATCCTTATGATTTTAGATCTCTGACGCTGTATTATTCTCGTCTTAATTAGGTGTTAGGTCTATCATGCATACGCCGTCTTCTGAGGTGTAGAGTGACATTTTAAACATGTTCCCTAGCGTATATCATAAGTATAACAGGTTCTTTCATAAGTGTTCCGTTATTGTAATACAAAAGATATTTCTCGCCGCGAATAGCTGCAAAATTGCTGATGTGGCGTGAAGCAACCTGCAGTCACTCACTCACCCATAAGTGTTCCGTGTGCAGTTGGCAGTAGAATCTGTTCTAACGTTCTTTCGGAATGGAATTGGTTTGAATTTGTATATGTACATGGCTATTGGACAAACACCCGATAGTGCAACCAAAGTATACTTAGATCATTAAATATTTGATTCTATCACTGCTCATTGGCAAAATTCTGAAATATATCCATTAAACGAACTACCGTCTATGATCTCATCAGCAGAAAATGTCAAATTACTCCATTTCCGAATAAATGTAAGATATACACTTAGGATCAGAACCAGATCTGGATTTCAGGACGACAAAGGATACCAGAAAAGTTGAGATTTTTTTACTTGGATTTTCAAGCTTCTTTTAATCAGTCGTTATATTGGAGGTCCGTCCTAGTCTCTACTTACGATTTTCAATTTTCTAATGGTGACTCGTGCTGTTTGTAACAAGACTAAGCCGCAGGGGTATTTTAGAATGACGAAGATCATACATTGATCTCCATAGAAAACCCCGGTGAAGCTTCTTCAGACTCTGTCATCATATCATCTATGCCTGTCGGCGAAGCTGTAACGTGTTTAAAGGTCTATGGAGTGGTAAAGTAGTTGGTTACTGATCTGTCAAAACATCAGTGTATCGGCTCAGCGACTTGTTAAGATGCGGGTTTATATTCCCAGCATCTCCAGTCTGTCGTCAGAGGTGATGACTGGTGATCTTCTGCCTCAGTGCAGATGTCAATAAGATGAAAGGATCATGAGATCTTCGATTAGTTTTTGCCGCAGTTGGTATTGTAGATAATCAGTATTTTCTGAAAACGCCGTTGGATGATTGATTGATAGCTGAACTGAATAGTTGGATGAATAGTTGTATAGATAGGATGGGTTTGTGGATTGAAATTATGACGGCTGGTAGATACGAAGGTTGGAATATGTAAAGAAAGACTCGTGAATAGATGGTAGAAGGAGGATAGTTGGTGGATAGTCACATGTATGATGGATAGAACAATGCATACTAGATCCATGTTATGACGGATAGAAAAGGGATGCTAGAAAGACAGCAAAATAGATGATAGAGTGAATGGTGAATACATAAGGATTGATGCTTAAGCATGGAAGTTAGGGATGTATAGGGAATTTTGGTAGAAATATGTATAGGAAGAGATTCTCGCTTTACAGATAGATATGTTCATATGCTAGAACAACGGGGAAAAACTGGATGATAGATGTATATATAGATGGATGAATATTAACGTAGAAAGAATGTCTAGATGATGGAAACATGGATTTGAAATGATCAGGTGATGGATGGATAAGTCATCAAAGATGGCTGAGCAATAGATAGACCTAAAAATCGGTGTCTGGGTCAGTAAGTGAAAGGTAATTCAGTGGAATTGTCAGTTTGGTGTCTGATGGATTGGATCGAAAAAATGTAGAATGGGTTTGCAGACAAATGATGGATTCACGATCAATCAGACTGGAGAACTCCAAGTGATTAACTTGTGCAGAAGGTATGATCGAACACCGAATACACTCAGTCACCTAACTGCGGCTTCCTAATTTAAGAGACAACTTCAGGCCTTTTGCTCCAAGCGTTCCTTCTTATATTCCTTGTCTCAATATTTGAATACTGCGAGAAGAAATTGATCCTGAGGCTTTCTGCTGTCGGGCCGTAGATGAAAATTTGGATTGAAATTGACAAACGAGTGTTGTTTACTTGTATTCCAAAATCTTTGTTCCGAAAAGGTTTTCCTCAAAATAGTAATCCAGTAATTACGTTATTCTGGTTGTTTCAATGTAACTATGGTTAATTTGTTGTTCTGAAACGTCAAGTCGAAAACTGTATGGGTAATGGCATGACATTAAGCCAACGCATTGGCCTTTCTTTGATGTGTAGGATAGTCATGTCAGTTTGGGAATATGAGATGGGTATATTTCCATGAATTATCCATGTGATTCTTCTTCCGATATGACCCAGACAGTGTGGAACAACCATGGAAGTCGTATGTCAGAAGGTCGACCGTTTTTTTCAAAATGCTCGTTTGGCAACAAGATCGCGAAAAACATGTATCTACCACAAGGCACGATGCTTAATGTATTTTAAAATGACCATTAGCAGGGACAGATACGATGACTTTTTTTCTATTATATTTTGTGATTTAAGAATGAAAGAATGTTGTTGTGTATTTAGGGTTTCACCGTTTCACAATGATCATAATGATTTTGTTTTTCGACGCCATTTTCTCACTTACCAGTGTTCACCTAGCAGTGAATGGGTACCCGGTGGGCTTAAATGACCATATGACTGTTAACCTTCTCGCACCTGAGGCAGCTTGGGTTAACCTTGGTTTCAATGTAAATCTCGTGAGCTCATGTAGAGCGTGACACGCTTGCCCTTTCAGTGAACATCTGCTGTTATCATTTATTTTCAGTGAGCTCGTCATGTAAATTTTATCACAGTTTTACCATATACGCCGAATATGTTTGGCAATATTCAATAATCATTATTTACGTTTTAATTGTACTTAACATTGCTTCCCGTGAAAATCCGGTTTAGAATTGGTCTTGTCGAAAAAGGCTACAAATGGGTGGTCAGGCTCGCTGACTTGGTTGACATATGTCATCGTATTGCAATTGCGTGCTCATTGGATTGTCTGGTCCAGATTCGATTATTTACAGACCGCTGACAAACAGCTTGAATATTGCTGAGTGCGACGTCAAACAACAAACAAAGTAAACAAACTGTGCTCCTTGTGTTACAGGTCTGTTCCTGGTGGCCTACTATCTGCTGGGAATCCTGGTCTGTGTCCCAGTCTGCTATGTACAACTGAAGCTCGGCGCTCTCTACAAGCGAGGCTTGCTCGGGATCTTCAGTCACCTCGTACCAATTCTTAAAGGTGAGCCTTTGTAATGGTAGTTAAATACCTGTTGTACAAAGCGATCTTGGCGCTAAGGTGATCGTAACTCCCATACCTTAACATAGACTTAAAAGGTAGTCTTAGCGCTAAGGTTGTTCTCTACAACAGCACATTGACCACGTCATGCCACAATGCGTCAACAGATGGTACAGTGAACTCACAGACCACTAATTGTAGTTCGTAATAACCGCAGTTCGTCTTACAACAAGTGGATGGAACAAACAATCCACCATTTCACCTGTTATATAGTACCTTTAACATACAGTGACCTTCATTTACAACGAACACACTTAAAACGAAATGAAGGGTATAACGAACTGCCACTTGTATGTTTTAGTCGAAATGCACAGCATGTACTGAGTTAT
>VKKT01001718.1:14505-25500 GCA_008038995.1 Haliotis laevigata | reverse complement strand
CGTCGTCATATGAGCGAAATATTCTCAAGCACGACGTTAAACTCAATTTCACCTCACCTCAGTAATGCCACAGTTTTGTTTTATCCGAAGAAAGCTATATATAGTCGATCTTTAACATCATTCATTTATGAGAAAACAAATTGATACGTTTCTGTTCATGTTGTAATGGCACTGTTTTGTTTTAATTTCTATCCGATGAGAGCTATAAAAGTCTTTTACATCATGTGTCATTGATGAGAGTTATAAATAAAATATTATTTGAAAGGTTTTCTTGTACAATAAAAATGGTAAGATATAATAGTTAGATCGTTTTTACCCTCTTCAAGAAGAAATTGTAAAAAGTGCAAATAACACTCCAAACTATGGCTTTAATAGGAATTTCTCATTTGACTTTAATAGATACCATTAAAAAAATTGTGTGCTGCTTATTGCCATCAGCACCAATTACAGCGGAGATATTAATTATGTATACATGTTTGCAACATAACTATACTGTGGATCAGAGATATGAACGCATCACATGCTATTCAGTAATGTTCAAAATGCGATACATGAAGAATAAACCGAATCTGTCGCCAGATACTCTGTAATCAGAGGAGAAACAGTCATCCACATACCATGTTGTTGTGATCAATATACTTCGAATATCATGTCATATTACATTTCCGGGGCATTGATGTTTTGTGATGTTTTGCATGTCTTTAAGATGGATACAACCTGTAGGGCAGGATAGTTTCACCTTTCCGTGAACATTTGGTCTGTTCACTAATATCCCCACCATACGGTGGCTCTTTGTTTATTCATTATTTTTCATAATGGAACTATGGAATTGGTTTTGGTCATCTCTTTTCCTGAACGTTGACATAAAGCTTTCAATATGTTTTATGGTAGATATGTGGAGGATATTTCCAAATTTGATGCATCAGTGACCAAACTGATGTCCGATACATTCCCGAATTATTTCAGGTGAACAAATGACTCGACTTTGCATATGTTTATGACGGGTGTCACAGGTGGGGCAGGATACGCTCACCTTTTTGCGAACACCTGGTATCATCACTATTTCATAGTGATTCATAAACACATGCTCTGCCATCGTATCGCATGGTGTCAATCACTGGATTGTCTGGATTACTGCGGTGTTCTGAACAATGTTCTTAGGAATGTGGAAAGCGTTTTGTCGCTTCTATTATCATTTTCATACAAGGCGGACATGTTGACGATTTGGACACAATGTCGACTTTCAAACACATCTGCTAACGGTGTGGTGCTTCTGGATCTCACTGGTGAAGAAGGCTGCCTAGTAGAAATGACGTCATCGTCATTTGCATAATGCTTGTCAAACTGATCGCTCTTCAAGTTTAGGAAACTGAAACGTTTAGCTGAAACTTGACTGTGCCAAATCCGGTGAGCGTATTTTGTGCAATGAGCCCAAGGTCACTCACACATTACCATCAAGGGCGAAATGAGAACATGGCGTGTTGCGTGTGGATAACCACACCTTCAGTCGGTTTTCTACGGTGTTCATCTTAGGTTCAGGCAGTTACCTAAGCAGATTAGCATAACATTGGACATTAATGGTCTCTGACCTTTCTGAAAGTAGTTCGCAAGGAGGATTACATTGGAGTCCCAGACAACTGGAGCCATCATCCTGCAGCTGATGTAACAGATTCAGCCTTACTCGGAGGAGACGTTTGCTGTTACCTCTGATTCGGGCGTTGTTTGGGTCTGTGGTTGATAGTGGTAATTCCAAGGCTACAATTTGAATATCAAGACGTTCAACAAAATGAGCTGGATCCGCTGAGAAAGGGCAGAAATTTTCAAAGGAGATGATGAACATGAAGCCTTGCTCATCAGGAGTCAGAAGCTCAGAAGCTTTTGAACCCAACGTACTGTATATTTGGTCATGCCAAGTTCATCAGAATGCTCTCAGATCGTTCATGACAGATGTCTACTTTACTGGATAGGTTGCGTGCGGTGTTTCATCCACAATCATATCATGTATTTTATCGACATTTTCCTGTGTAATGACAGTTGAATGTCTTTTGTTTTTTATCATCTTCGAGACTCTTTCTCTTACCCTCATCAACTCAGCTTCCCATCTCTTAGCAATGGCACAGGGAGGAACACCATGTCGACATTTGTGGTAGCTGGGGTTATCCCTTTCTGTTGATGACAGCGGGGTAGTCAATTTTGTCCATCAGCATAGAACACCCCGTAAATTTGTGCCTAATCAAATATGCTGCCTGGTTGTCTTTTGGATCCCAGTGCAGTCTGTAAGTGGAAAGTGGAAAGTATTTACGTTCACCCTGTGAAAATCGTTTTCAGACACCAACAGACTAATTCATCTGTAGGAGTCGTGGTACTCATAAATAATGTATATAGTTCCAGAGTGTCATTTTAAGGGAAGACCAGCTAATAGTGCTTCGTCTGAGAAACATCACTTATCTATTCTGAGACCAAATTAGCTGTTCCGGTGTGTCTGCCATTTAGATCGTTCTTTTCAGAAGAAAAGTGGAGGCCATATGACACATGCCTGTAGTGTGTTCCCTCGGTTTGAAAAGCAAATAGACAATTTGACATTAGAAATCATGATCGATGAGTAACTCTAAAAGGAGAAATGAACATATATGGACACTTGCATGAAAGGACATTTTTGGTTTGAGGGAGTGGCATTTATAGTCCGTTTGGCTCACAAGCGGACCGATGAATTGCAATCTAACTCGAAAAAAACATAAAATACTCAATGAAACGCTGACCATAATCAAAACATCATACCAGCTCTGTGAGGTTTTTGCAGAATTTTAGAACTAAAAATGAAAAAGTTGTTTAACAAACTATGATCAACATATTGACAGAGTTCACTATTTGTTACGAGGGAGGAGTGCTGAGAAAGGGACAGATAGGTGTGCCAGAAAGGACGAAGACGGTACAGCAAAGGTTAATGAATAAACAACTTTGTCGGCACTTGTGCACGTGCTTCTCGAACACCTGGCTGTCCCTTTCTCTGCACTCCTCCCCTGTAACAAACAGTGAACTGTGTCAATATTTTGATGATAGTTTGTTAAACAACTTTTCTATTTTCAAGACAAAAAATCTTCAAAAACCTCACAAACCTTTTGAGACAAAAGGACTATAACATATTGCACCACGAATAATCTTGAGATATAACGTGTCACATGTTTACACATCTGATACACATTCTATTAATATGAATTATATTACTGTCTATGTATTTATTCATCCTTTCATTCTCTCAGTCACTAGTTTTTAATATTTCTTTAATTTGTTACTGAAAGATGAGTATTCCCGATGGTGATTGTGGCTGTGTTGATGATCATCATCATCATTATGCTGCTGCTGCTGCTGATGATGATGATGATGACTTGATTAGCTACACAGCCTTCCAATAAGTTCATGATGAAATACCTTATGACACATTCAAAGACCATCTCTCTCCTCTGCCTTCAGTTCTCGAAAGGCATAAAAACTTACGATTTTGTTCCCAGTCCACCATAGCGAAAGTACTTCTAAGTAATATATTATATCACTTACGCCCTCGGTTGACACAACATCTATTTACATTGTTCGTTATATTGTTCTCAGACAGATGATATGTATATCACTTACACCCTCGGTTGACACAACATCTATTGACATTGTTTATGTTATGTGGTTCAGGGAAATAACTTTTCTCTGGAACATGATGAATCGTTCATTCGACATTGTTTCCATTGATCATGGACACTGTCGTCAGATGCTGTGTTTCCACTGTGTATGAAAGCAGCTGCAAGAAGGGAGATTAATACAGTAGACCACCCACTGCCTATCGGTTTAGATTAATCATATTTATATATGGATTCATCTTTCACTCCAGGCTATTATTGATGCTAAATGAAAGAAAACACATTATTCTGCATGTTTTTGTTGGCCATTCTGAAACCACGTCAAGTTCATTTCACATCATGTGATATGATCAATGCGGTGAAATAATATTTAGATTAAAGCAAAAAACAATGTTCTTATTCGTAACAAGTTGATGTACAATGCAGCTCGTATATTATCTAGTATTTGCACCTCCCACGCTTGATCTAGTTTGAACAGATTTGTTATTTACGAAGTAGAATTAGATATACAAGAATGTACAGAAATCCCTGCAAGACAGGGGAATATGTTTCTCATCTATTTGTTGTCGTTTTTATTGGCAAGAATATTTCGTTGCTAAAGATGGCGGTAGGTTAGACTTGCTGTCAAATTCATCATTACTATTAAAGTGCAATACCTACATTAACCATTTTATCAGCGCATTGTTTCTTGAATATTTTATGTTTATGCATGCAAAATGTTCACTTTTTACGAATATAATTAAACACTGGTTTAACAATAAATTATGGTTTATGTTTGTCAATGAATATGTTCTAGACACAATTTATATCCACCCAAAATATAAACCATATGTGTTTAGGTGCTTTCGTTAACACCTGGTTGCTGGCATCATTCATGGAGAAACATATGTACATATGTCATGGTTACCTAATGTAGGTCCAACTGAACCAATTTGTGGCATGCTTGGCATATGATATTGTGCAAGTTTCTTTTGTGAGTAAGTTTGCCAGAACCATTTGATGTTAAGCAACAGGTATGCTTCGTAAATACACCACTGCAGTATTCGTTAAGACTTGAGTACCAGAATCGGTCCTTGTTATCGCTACGAACACTGATTCTTCAATGTCTACTCTTATTTCAGAGACCCCAAGACCATCTACGTCCTTGACACTCACGAAGATCATTACTTCGAGTAAGTATATCATTCTTGTTGTGACCATTTCTCAATTATGTTGATCAATCTAACTAAACAGAGGTTTCAAAGCTCGAACATATTTCTTGGACGTCATTCGCTACTTCAGAATGAAAACATCATTTTCAACTTCAACCGATTCGGTAAATGCAATATTAGGTTGTTGGACTGACGAGTCAAGCACTATATTGTCTAATCTGACAACACATGACATACTTTTTCTGCATATTGTATGAGTGTCGGATGTTACAGTTAAGGCAGAACATGCTTGCCGTTTCTGCTGTCGTTTGAGGTCATCGCGTATTTTTGGTGATCTGTTCATTTAATTTTCACCTGAATTTTGCCTTTTGCCCAAAGGAAATCATGTTCTCTAGAGTTTGACATTGCGATTTATATACTACGTTATTTCATTAGTAGTAAAGTATTTTTCTTGTAATATTGAAATAAGAAATACAGCAGAGGTGTCACGATACAGAAACTTCACTATACGATACTTATCACAATATCTTGGAACGATACGAATCAATTCGATGCACGTCACGGTATGCTATCTTTAGTCATTTTCTTTCAAAACGTATATTTCAATAGCAAGTAACAGCGTAAATTTTGACCTTCCGTCAATTTCTATTAAAAATTAACAATTTTAAGGTCAACGATACGATGCAAAAAAATATCGTTATATTTATCGCCAGAAAAAGAATCACGATTATCGATACTACGATATATCGTCACAGCTCTAAAATAAAGCAAAGGCGTTACATAATGTGTGCAATTGCACGATGCTCTAGACGTGCGACGACGTCGTGTGTGTCAACAAACGCCTCTGGATGAAACATCTCAATGACTGGTGTTATTATCTGATCCGTCGGGGTTGACATGATACTCAATCTATGAACCCACAGAGGCTGACCACCGATTCTGGTAGTCGCCTTGCCAATACATGTTGATGGCCTAGTTGGGACACAGACTTAAACTGCCAAATTTATGAAGATTTCCTCGCTCTCGCGAACACCAGATACCATCACTGATTTTATGTGAACCGAATAGTGATTGCCGTTGTTTTGCCCTTTTGAATATGTTACGGCGGACATTCGAGTCTAATTATTCTCTGAAGCTGACATTTTGCGTTTCCAATAAACGCCAATCTCTACTCTGATTCCATACCTCGCTGTTTAGTATCTGTCAACACTGAGTTAACTTTGACCACCTCTATATGTTAGAAGGATCTGTTCCTTCGTAGTGGCAAAGGAATTATGTACCACTCTATAAAAAGACCTACTCAGACAGAAGCCCGCTTCACCCTTCTGAAACTATAAGCAGTGTTCAAAGAACGTCATAGGTATATGGCGGCTCCAGATATAGGAGGTCAAATCTAATATGATCAGCTGACAACTATGTTAAAGAAAAAAAATTGGCTTAAGTTTTGTATCATACTGATTCCGAAATTCAGTTTGTCCTAATGAAAACGCCGCACAAGAGTTGATGTAACCCATTTTGAGTGCACTTGTCACAGCACTCGGGATGCTTGAAACATTCACAACTACATCGAGAACTTCAAAAGAGAGTACACACCTGATTCTTTGGTAAAATATATTCCTGACAACAGCATTAATATTTAAAAAGTGTTTTGGTTCTGCCTTGTCACAAACATTGTGCAAGTGTTTCCACAAATATTGTACTCAATTACAACATTGCTAGCAAAATATTTTATGGTATTATTGTGAATAGATGAGTTAAGAAATATTCTGAAGTGTCTGAGAGTGCTATGTGAGCACTCCTAACTGGTTGGTGTCTTTGAGAGTAAATCTAAGAATACGATGTTTTATAAATATGACTTCAGAAATTTCTTAAAGTTACGCGAGAAACCTAAATAATTCTATAAATTTCTTATAGTTAATAGGGGCGGTGGGGTAGCCTAGTGGTTAATGCGTTCGCTCGTCACGCCAAAGACCCGGGTTCGATTCCCTACATTGGCAAAATGTGTGAAGCCCATTTGTGCTGTCCMCCCGCCGTGATATTGCTGGAATATTGCTAAAAGCGGCGTAAAAGCAAACTCACTCACTCATTATAGTTAAGAATTCTTAAGCATTCGAGGAATTTTTTTTAAAACGGCCCCAGGTGAGTACATTCTTATGCACGTCAGTATATATATTCTACCTTGGTAGTTTCTCCTTTTGGAGATATGATCGTCAGATCTGCTCGTTCGAGTGCATTGCTCACTCATATTCAAACGCCGGGACCATGACTGGCTGATTAAAACATTGATAAAAATCTAGATGCCCTCAGATGTTCACACTGCGTGAATCATAGGAGTGAAAAACCTGATTTCAATAAAGCAATAGACATATGAACATCTTTGTGCATGTGTTTGATCGCACCAAGGGAAAGTGTTTGAAGGAGTTACACAGTATCACTATTTACGGCCACAGGAGCCGCCATATAGCTGGAATATTGCTGAGTGCGGCGTAAAACTGCACTCACTCACTCACTCAATACGACCCCTGACTTAAGACTGAATTTCCACACCATACCATAACGATATGGAGCATTATCCGTCACTGCCATGGTTTACTGATTTTATTGTCATAATTCAGTGATAGATGTAACTCTTCCGTACGAATTGCAAAGACATTCCCTTCAAAATCACGCGTTTTAACAGAAAATGCATTCTTCGTCACGAGAAAGCCATAATTGGCTGTGATATAGTGGCACTACAAATGCTGCTGTAAATTGCATTGGTGTATGTTTGAAGACCTTGGCATAGCCATTATCTACCACTCCATACGAAGACCTACTCAGACTGAAGCCAGATTCACCCTTCTGAAACTATAAGCAGTGTTCCAAGGGACGTCATAGGTACATGGCGGCACCAGATATAAGAGGACAAATCTAATATGAGATGGTAGGAGTGTTATCGTTGATTGAATTTGGTGGAATTGCTCATCGGAACAATATCATTCCAGACTTTTGGACTATTGGAGTCTTGCCATTGAAATGTCCCACAGGAACATTTGACACTTGTTTCATTTACGACAATGGGGATCAATGACGAGAGATGGTTAAAACGAAATGTATGTACATGCTATTACTTTATTCTGATCAAAACAATATTTTTTTTAAGAATCCGATTTGTGTACATTTGCAATAGTAATGGAAAATATCCGATTTCGTTATTTGGACATCCTTATTAATCACACGCAATGAAACACTAATTGGTTGAATTTTGTGTTTATGGTTTGATGTATAAATGAATACTTATGTACATTCTCAGAAAATGTGCACTGGAAACTCCCGGGTGACCATATTCCACTAATATCAAATTCATCATAGCTGTCAAGGCATTCTGTTGTCTCTTATAAGACCTTGAGATTGATAGGAATTAGAAGCAGTCTGAGAAGAGACTATCTTGTTCGTCTTACAAATCTGCGACCTGTCTGGCTTCACGCAGGGATCTACTTTTACTTACATCACAAATCCATTATGCTGTCATTTAATCTTGAATAGGCCGACAGTGCCTGATTAGGAAACGAAATGTCAGGCCCTGTCTCCATGTACGTGTCTCAGTGACTGATGACCCTTCTTAAACTACATAACAAGAATGAGATCAATACGAACTGTGAGGAAGTGATCTTGAATTAATACGTTCATAGGTAATGTTTTGTTGATGAAGATATTGGTTGTGGTAATGTGAAATATTCACAACATTTCTAATTAAGATCGATCTATGTTTCTATGATTAGCATTTCATTACTCATATTTGGGCTTCTCTGAAACAAAAAATGCTGATCGTGCTGAAGGTCTTAAAAAACATGCTTTTGATGATACTATTTGTCAGGCTGGGTGCCGTTGTGCAAAGCAACCTTAGCGTTACGCCAGTCGTAAGTCTTTGTCAAGGTATGGGAGTTACGATCACCTTAGCTTTAAGATAGCTTTGTACAATGACACCCTGCGGCCTTATTCTCGAAACGTTCGTAGCCCTAAGAGTTCTTTACTTTACCCAATGTGTTAAGAATGGACTTAAGAAGTTCGTAGGGCTACGAACGTTTCGAGAATAGCTAGCCAGGTATATAACTTCTGGTCTGTTTCATAAAACATCTTCGTACTTTTTATGTTTGTCCAAATAGGCCAAACGTGTCTAGAATGTACTTTAATGGTTGTTTCCTTGTCTTAATATTTTGCCAATATTAATCAATTGCAGTTTCTGAGAACATTGCCTTATGACATGGTTAGTTTGAAAAAAGTTCTCTCCTTATGAGAGACACTTTCTATGACATTAGGTCATGTGTGTGGACATGTTCAGTGGTGGAAATAACCCATTGCCCGACGTCCGAGTCCAGTGTTTTTTCTATCGGGCAAGCAAATTTGTGTATCATGCTGTACTGGTGTCCAGTTGACTTTCCAATGCTAGTTATGCTGTTTATTTAAGAAATCAACAAGAAAATAGGCCGGTATAGTGGAAAAATTATCAGGGCAAGTGGTTTTACATGTGCCACTGTACCGGAGTAAACTAGCAATTTTAAATTTATTTCCACCCCTAATGTTGTGAGAAACGGTTTTCACAATCTGGCATTTAAAACAATGATGTAATTTACAACAATTCCTTAATGTGGCTGGAAACAGTTCCAGCTGCGTATAGTCGGCCATTTTGACGAGGGAAACAGATGTAATTGTTCAGACAACACCAGAACGACATCATGCGGATACTGGCAAACTAGTCGTCTCTATCGCACCATCGCCACATTTCATGATAACAAAACGCATGGCACCGAGGTATAAACATTGGCATTTCCATGTCGTGCACAGAAAGATTACCATGAACACGATAATGTATCGGGGACACAATTTCCATACAATCACTTGTACGGTTTTTCTGAAATGGATGAGAGTTGCATTGTATGTGCAGTGAAGCACTTGCCATGCTTTATTATTACGATCGTTTATCTAAGGGAGATAAAGTGTAATAATGATACATTTCAATACCATCGGAATGCTATTGTCATGGCAACTTGTTTTATCACAACATTAATGACATTATTTACCACTTCATGTGAAATAATGGCCACCCACGTCATAACGGATGGTTTAAGCGGACATTCTGTTTGGTTTTTAGGAAACTGTGCTCAGCAAATTCGTGACACATGTCATTTCAGAGGGAAAGTATTTTTATGAACGAGATTTAAAAGCATTCTAGGAACTGCAATTATTGAATGTTTTCTGTTTAAGGACAGTAACTCTGACAAACTACTCACCGTGGGCATCCGCAAATGCATCGTTAGTAATTCAACGTAAACAGTTTTCTGGAACCGATCATCCAAAAAAGAAATAAAAATACATGTTTATCATTGCAAATATAATCATAGAGATCGAGGGACATCTACTGCATGGGGGTTTTATTTGAGTGATTTGATTTCGATTTGTGTTTGCGATGAATACCAGTGGCTAACGTTTCTCGAATACCTGGTGTCAATTTTATAGTGCTGGAGTCATACAAGATACTCCGCTCCTAAGCCAAAGAAAGTCTTAAGGTCTTATTTTCATCTATTTACGTGTATGCTTGTGAGGATCCGGGTTAGAGTTGTTCTTTAGTTACCCATGTTTGTCGTAAGACTATGGGATCGGGTGGTCAGGCTGGCTGGTTGATCATGGTATCCCAATTGCGTAGAGCAGTGCTTATGATGGCAATCGCTGGATTGTCTGGTTCTGACTCGATTTTTTACCAACCGCTTCGTACAGCTGAAATACTGCTGAATGGACGTCAAACACATACTCATGATATAGTCAGAACTGTACAATCGACTCACCATTTCGCAGAGATTTGATCCGAATATGGAGAGGATTTTGTCGTTTGGATGGAATATTCCTGAATGCAGCGTTAAACAGCATGCAAAGACATGATATCTACTTAAAGGTGTATCACGTCTTCATGTACCTCTGTCAGGTAATTGAACAGCCTCCGCGGTGTAGTGGTTAGGGCGTCCGCCCGGAGAGCGGAAGGTCGCGGGTTCGATCCCCGGCCGCGTCATAACAAATGACGTTAAAATATGGTACTTGTTTGTCCCTGCCTGGCGCTCGGGATTAATGGGTACAACAAGGACTGGTCGGCTCGGAGTCCGTATAATGTGTCTGAGTGGGGTCTTCATGCTTTACTGCGGCATGGTATCTCAGTGGGCTAGCACTATAGAACCAGCTTCAGTCTG